>JAJIBD010023648.1:0-24731 GCA_021461705.1 Cryptotis parvus | reverse complement strand
AAAAAAAAAACAGACCTGTGGACCTATGTAATAGAGTTGAGTATCCTGAAACCCACCCTCGAACACATGATCAGTTACTTTTGATAAAGGTGTAGAGTCCAAAATGGAGTAAGGAAAGTCTCTTCAACAAGTGGTGGTGGGAAAACTGGACAGCGACATGTAAAAAAATGAATTTGGACCTGTGTCTAACACCATGCACAAAAAATCAGATAAAAAATGGATTAAAGATCTCAATATCAGACCTGAATCCATAAAGTTCGTTGAAGAAAATATAGGAAAAACCCTCCACGACATTGAAGCTAAAGACATCTTCAAAGGTGAAACACCACTAACAAAACAACTAGAAGAAAAGATAAACATAATGGACTACATGAAACTAAAGAGCTTCTGCACCCACGAAAAGAAACAGTGACCAAGATACAAAGACAATCCACAGAATAGGAAAGAATATTCTCCCAATACCCATCTGATAAGGGGTTAGTTAATATTCAGGATATATCAGGCACTGGTACAACTATACAAGAAAAAAACAGCCAACTCCATGAAAAAATGGGGAGAAGAGATGAACAAAAACTTTGAAAAGGGGAGAAATTCGAATGGCCAAAAGGCATATGAAAAAATGCTAATCATCACTAATCATCAGAGAGATACAAATCAAAACAACAATGAGATATCACCTCACACCACAGACACTGACCCATATCCAAAAGGGGGTAAAAACAACAAGTGCTGGCATAGAAAAGGGGATCCTCATCCATTATTGGTGGGAATGTTGACTGGTACAACTTTTCTGGAAAACAATGTGGACATTCCTCCAAAGACTAGAAATTGAGCTCCCTTTTGACCCAGCCATACCACTCCTGGGGTGTGGGAAGCCAAAAGCACACAGCAGAAACACAATCCACACTTTTATTTTCATAGCAGCATTATTCACAATAGCCAAAATCTGGAAACAACCAGTATGCCCGAGAACTGATTGACTGTAAAAGAAACTTTGATACATCTACACAATGGAATACTATACAACTGTTAGGAAAAATGATGTCATGAAATTTGCCTATAAATGGATAGACATGGAGATGATCATGTTGAGTAATATTAGTCAGAAGGAAAGAGACAGATATAGATGACTGCATTTATTTGCATGACATAAATATATATATACATATTATGATACCAAAATCATAATGTCAGGCAAAATGTGGATCAGGAGGTCTTACCAAAGACCACAATGTCAAAGACCACAATGTCTTCGCCATAATGTCAGGCGAAATGTGGATCAGGAGGTCTTACCAAAGGTGGAAATTACCACAAACGTTTGGGAGTCAGAGGTTAGATAAGACAGAGAAGGCACATGTGTGAATAAATGTCAACTAAAAAATGTTGAGTGATATTAGCCAGAAGGAAAAAAGACAGATATAGAATGAATGCATTTATTTGCATGACATAAATATATATACATATCATGATACCAATATCCAAGGTCAGGTAAAACATGAATCAGGAGGTCTTGTCAAAGGTGAAATCTACCAAAAGTGTGTAGGAGTCAGAGGTTAGGTAAGACAGAGAAGGGAACAGTGTGCTAATAATTGTTGAAAATGATAAAACAGCCTAGAACTGAGAATTGAATATAGGCAAAAAGATACACTGTATAACCTTTAAACGTATATATTGCAGTGCACAATGTGTAAGAGAAGAGAGAGAGAGAGAGAAGAAATAAAGAACCTGCCATAGAGGCAGGCTAGGGGAGGGGGAGGAATTGGGGTTATTGGTGGTGGGAAATAGGCACTGATGGGGGATTGGTGCTGGAACACTGTATGACGGAAACTTGAACATGAACATCTTAGTAATTGTATATCTCATGGTCGTATAATAAAATATTTAAAAATTAAAACTAGATAATTAAAGAAATAAAAATAGCAGCACTATTCATAATAGCCAGAATCTGGAAACAACCAGTGTGCCTGAGAACTGATGACTGGATAAAGAAACTGTGGTACATCTACACAATTGAATACTTGCAGCTGTTAGGAAAAATGAAGTTATGAAATTTGCCTATAAAAGGATGGACATGGAGAGGATCATGTTGAGTGAAATTAGCCAGAAGGAAAAAGACAGATATAGAATGACTGCATTTATCTGCATGACATAAATATATACACATACATATTAAGATACCAATATCCAAGGTGAGGAGAAACATGTATCAGGAGGTCTTGTTTGACAAGAATTTGGAAAATTACCACAAACATGTGGGAGTCAGAGGTTAGGTAAGACAGAGAATGGAACAGTGTGCTAATAATTGCTTGAAAGTGCTAATACTAACCGAGAACTGAGCATTAAATACAGGCAAAAAGATGTCTATCACTATCACTATCTTCCCGTTCATCATCAATTTGCTCGAGCAGGCACCAGTAACATCTCCATATGTCCTGAGTCATCTTTCTGCAGAGGCAGAGCACTTGTCTTTCCATAAGGCTCTGCGTACTCACAATCCCCTCAAGGGACTTTCCCCCTTCCTGTCACAGTGCACAATGGGCAGGACAGGAGGATAGAAGGATATTCACAGCTCTCTCTCTCTCACACACACTCTCTCTCTCCCCTTCCAGTCACCTAGACTCAACATGTCAGAACGATAACTCTCCAAATAAAGCTCGTTCTAAAATAACTTACTGTGTGTTAAGGAATGACCAAAACATGATGATCTATTTTGCTTTTCTGAGTATACAGAGTAACAGAACAAGAGAATGCAAGGTATCAAGGGGGGATATTTATATTAGTTTTAACTCTGGAGTACAGGAAGGAGGACAGAAAAGGAAAGAAATTAGGGAGGAATTAAGAAGAGGAGGATGAGAAGTAATAGGGGCAGTGGGCGGGGATCATGAGCACAGGGGTGGTGTGGAGGTGTGCTGCATGGGTATATCCAAACCACAGAGCCAACAATACTGAAAGCCAAGCTACAACCAAACTTAAAAATGTACCTGTCAGAAAATGGAACAGTGTGCTAACAATTGTCGAAAGTGCTAATACCAACCTAGAACTGAGCATTAAATACAGGCAAAAAGATACACATGACAACCCTTTAATGCATGTTCTGTAATCCACAATCTGGAAGAGAAGGAAAAGAGAAAGAGATAGAGAGAAAAGGAAAGAAATAAAAAAAAAACCTGCCATGGAGGCGGGATGGGGGGGGGGGGAGGGAACCGGGGACATTGGTTGTGGGAGATGGGCACTGGTGGAGGGATGGGTGCTGGAACACTGTATGACCAAACCCCAAATATGAACATCTTTGTAATTGTATATCTCACTGTGGTATAATAAAATACTTATAAAAAAAAAGAATGTGCACTTTAATAGAGGCAGGCTAGGGGGGGGGGGGAGGGAATCGGGGACATTGGTGGGAAATGGGCACTGGTGGAGGGATGGGTGCTGGAACACTGTATGACCAAAACCCAAATATGAACATCTTTGTAATTGTATATCTCGTGGTGGTATAATAAAATATTAAAAAAAAGAGTAACAATAATGGACCTCATTCTCAACAAATGGAGACATTACCAGTGACTGCTTGAGCAAATTGATGAACAATCCGAAGACAAGTAACACAAATGATTTACCACAAAGTTACTTTTCTCTTTTTAATTATTATTGTTATTTATATAACTTTTTTTGTGGAATGCTATATTTGGTGATACTCATAGCTTATTCCTGACTTTACGCTTTGGGATCTGTCCTGGTAGTGCTGGGGTACAACCAGGGATCAAATTGGAGTCAGTCACCTAAAAAGGCAAATACTTTACTTGGTGTATATGTCTCTGTTCCAATAAATTTTATCTGAAAAGAAAAAAAATGTACCTGTCAAAGAGGTAGACTGGGGACTCTGACAGAGGGAAGTTAACACTGGTGGTGGGCTTGATGCTGGAACACTGTATGCTTGAAATTCAACTATAAATGCTTTTTTGTAAATTATGGTAACTTAGTAATATTTAAAAAATCATGTTATATAAAATCATGCAACAAAAATTCACAGTGTTTCAGGACAAATAAATTTAGAGGTGTTCAAAATCTTGTTAATAGCGCATTAAAAAAGAACAGACATTAATTGCAAATAAACAGAAATGACAAAGGGGAATAAGAGAATGTCAACACTAATACTGGTGAAATTTTATTATATGATATGGAGAATTAAATGGTATCCCTACAAATACATTATACAAAAGCAGCTTTCAAATTATTCAAAACCATAAACAAATGGTATAAATACAAAATTTAAGGCTAAAATGTTGAAGGCAATGAATGACTTAGCAGAAGTACAAGCCATTAGGCAAAAGAAATACAAAGGAATAAATTTACAGATGACACTATGAGAATGTATTTACATAGAACAAGGGATAATATATACACACAAAAGGAACTCTTAAAAATCAGTAAGATAAAGGCAGAAATGGACAAAATAGAAAACTGGAAATTAGCTAAATGTAAATTAGAGTTATGTTATCACTTCATTTCCATTAGGCATGTCTAACAGAAATTGAACTGATATTGAGATCCGTATAGGCCAGTATAAGCTGGAATCAGTATAGATCAGTATAAGCTGAAATATCCAGATTTTGGTGGTGTGAGGATATAACAACTCATCCTCAGAGTGTGATACAGTGAGAACAGCATTTGCAAAAGTCACTAGTAGCACTCAAAAAACACAGGCTTTTATCAATGATCAGATAGTGTCTTCTGAGATGAATTACTTTATCAGAAAATATCACTGTCTTCCCGTTCATCATCGATTTGCTCGAGTGGGCACCAGTTACATCTCCATATGACCTGTCTCATGCAAGTAGAGCCCAAGGGCACCTGCTTGCTCCAGGACATAGAGAGCCTCAAACCATTCCATCAGGTCATAGGAATGAGGTCTATAATTGTTTCTGGTATTTGGCATGGGCCAGAGAAATAGTACATTGAGTAGTACTTGCCTTGCATGCAGCTGACCCAGATTTGGTCCCTGGCACCGCATATAGTTCCTGAGCACCACCAGGAGTTATCCCTGAGCGAAAAGCCAAGAATAAGTCCTGAATACTGCTGAGACTAACCCCAAAACAGCAACAACAAAAAAGGAAACATTTATAATGCTGTATTTTTTGGCAGTATTTATTGGAGCAGACAGTTAAAGATGTTTATCACTGGAATAACAATTATAATGTAATAATGTCCACTGCAGAACGACAAACTAAAAATATATACAGCAACACTGGCAGACCTTAAGACATGTAATTGAAGGCTTCTGCTTCTCGTTAATACAGACTATAATTCAAACAATCCACTGTGGAGAAAACTTAGCTATGTGCGAACTACCAAGATAAGAAAAAAACATGGGATCCGGGGAGGATCAGCGCTGTTTTCCGATAAAGCAAAGAGTAGCTAGCAGGCCGAATAACACCCATGGCTGTCTTAAGGGGACAGAGGAGAGGAAACGGGTGCAAGAGTCCACCAAGGGAGTGAGTGGGAGGTGTGTGCTGGACAGAAAATCACTCCATGCTAAGTTTAAAGATATATGTGGACTGACAGACAGAACCCAGCAGGATCTAGTACAGTACTGAGTAGGAAACTGAGCTAAGGGAATACTAAAAACAAGCTTTATTACTTGGCAGAAGCAAAAATAAATCTTCTCTGGGGAAAGACAAAATCATCCTAAGCCAAGTGTTATTCTATAAACAAACCTGCATATGCTCTATTCATCACCAAATATAGGGATCCCATGTGAAGGAAAGGCAACATGAACAAAAGAATAACTTCAATAGATACAGACCCACTATATAATTCAGATAATAAAGATATCACCCACTGACATTAAAATTAATAAATGTACATATCCAAGTAACTTTTAGTATATGTGCTGCCAAAGCGAGCACAGGACATATGGAGATGTTACTGGTGCCCGCTTGAGCAATTCGATGATGAACAGGGAAGACAGTGATACAGTGATACAGTGATCCAAGTAAAAGGAAGATCGGCTATTTTGGCAGGAAGTGAAAACTATTTATAAAAAATAAATAAAAGCATTTAGCTTTTATTTTCAGTAACAAATCAAGAACTCAGTTAATGGGTATAATAGAAAGTTAGACACAATTGAATAGTGCAGATAGTTCAGACAACCGACTGGTTCAGCACCTCCATGATTGTGCAAAGAACACCAAGAGAGAGAAAGACATTAAAGGATGCCTGTCTTCAAAAACTGTTAAGCTCATTCGCCAATGTGGCAAACATGTTGGAGCCTCAGGCAACCATATGCTAATGTCAAGCTCGCGAAAGCAAGGCTGAGAAGCAATAAAGGAAGACCTCAAAGAGAGGAGGTGCAGCAATAACGGCCGATGCAGCAGAAGCCGGGAAAAGTATTTGCAAAGCCCACCTGTCCTTCGCCACTATAATACCAAGATGACTGCCCTCTGACATTCTGATGGATCTATCACATCTTCCAGAAAGGCAATGGATCTATCACATCTTCCAGAAAGGCAATGGAGAAGATTATCCATGACTTTTACTCTGCTGTCTTTGAGAGCCACGTCCACCTGCCCACATACCAAATTCCACAGGATGGATATATCATTTCCAATGTTCTCCCTTCTGAAATCCGACATATCATTTCATCGGTAAAGAAGCGAACAGCACCCAGCCCAGACAAAGTCAGACCCGAACACCTGAAGAATCTGCTGTCAGTACTCATCAATACACTGGCTCGGCTCTTCACACACCACCTGTCTGAAACCAAGGTACCCTCCCAATGGAAAACCAGCAGGACAGTTCTACTGTTCAAGAAGGGAGACATCCATGACATTGGCAACTATCGCCCCATCTGCCTGTGTCTGCCATCTACAAGCTCTTCACTTGAGTCATCCTGAACAGGATTGGCAGAACATTAGATGAAGGACAACCATGCGAGGAAGCTGGTTTCCAAAAAGGATTCAGCACAATCGACAATATCCACGGTAACCAAGCTCATTGAGGTTTGCAGGGAGTTCAAGATGCTGCTCTGTCTCACGTTCATTGATTTAAAGAAAGCCTTTGATCTGTGGAGACTGAAGCGGTCATCAAAGCCCTAGCCAAAGAGGGTGTTCAAACCCAATACAACAAGATCCTTTGTGACCTGTACTAAGGATTCACCACCAGGATCTCACCATTCTTCAAGGAAGTGATCATTGATGTCAAAAGAGGTGTTCGGCAGGGTGATACGCTTTCACCGAAACTCTTCAGTGCTACCCTCAAGAACGTCATGTGACAATTAGAATGGGAAGGAGTGGGAGTGACGATAGACGGTTGGCATATACACCACCTCCACTTCGCTGATGACATTGTTCTAATAACACCAAACATTAGCCAAGCGGCACAATGCTGGCTGACTTCGACTGAGAATGTGGAAAGATAGGTCTACAGCAGAATCTCAACAAAACAATTGTTCATGAAAAATGAACTAGTTCCATATGCTCCATTCACTCTCAATGGAACAAACACCCCTGAATGCAGCAGTTATGTGTACCTAGGTCGAGAACTCAACATGATAAACAACCTAAAACCTGAGCTGCACAGGAGGGAGAGAGCAGTGGGGAACGCTTTCAAGAGCATCTAAGATATAGCTAAAAGGACAAAGAACTTCCGGTTCCAGGCACATCTCTTCTACTCTTTCAAGAGCATCTAAGAAATAGCTAAAAGGACAAAGAACTTCCGGTTCCAGGCACATCTCTTCGACTCCATCGTTCTCCCTAAATTAACATATGCCTCAGAGACCTGGGCCCTAAGAAAGCAGGATGAGAACGCTATTCGGGTCTCCCAAAGAGAAATCAAAAGAGCTATGCTTGGAATATCATGCCTCACTCAAGTGAGAGAAGGAATCTGAAGTTCCGACCTCTATCGATGATCCAGAGTCAGGGACACTGTCTCATTTGCCAGGCATCGAAAATCAGAAGGGCTGGACATGTAATACAACTTCGAGATGAAAACTGTATTAGAGCCATTACCGATTGGATCCCATGGGATGTCAAAAGATCATGTGGCTGCCCACCTACAAAATGGTGAGGGCTTCTTCATCAAGACCCTGAACAAACGGTTTGAGGCTCTTCATATTCCTGAAGCAAGCAGATGCCATTGGGATACACTGGCACGTGACAGGGACAAATGGAAACATTATTGGCACCTGCTTGAGCAAATCAATGAATAATAGGATGTCAAGAGATCAAGTGATCAAATGAAGATAGTTCAGACAAAAATATTCAGAATATAGCAGATATCTGAAAAAGAAAGGGAGGTAAAACACAATGCTAATTCACATGTGTTCTAACAACCCATACTCTTTTATCCAGGAGATAAGAGAAACATATAAAACATTTTGAGGGGCCGGAGCAATAGCTCAGCGGGTAGGGCGCTTGCCTTGCACGTGGCTGGCCTATGCTGGCCCGGGTTCAATCTCCGGCATCCCATATGGTCCCCGAGCACCACCAGGAGTGATTCCTGAGCACAGAGCCAGGAGTAACCCCTGAGCATCGCTGGGTGTGACCCAAAAAGCAAAACAAAACAAAAAAAAAAAACATTTTTGAAAAGAATGATTAAACATGTCCCAAAACAGGTGACAAGCCACAAATCCAAGAGAGGAGTTCAATGAACACAAAGCTCTGTCAGCTAACAAGCCACAAATCCAAGAGAGGGGAGCCCAATGAATACAAAGCTGTGTCAGATGACAAGCACAATGGGATTTTGACTCCCATTACTTCCCATTCCAGTCACAGGATGTACTTGAGGGTGGCACTGAAGAGTTTCGTGAAATGGTATCTCCTTGTCAAATCCCTCTTGGTGAGATCCTGGTAGTGAATCCATAACACGGCTCACGGAAGATCCTCATGTACTGAGTTTGAACACCCTGTTTTGCTAGGGCTTCGATGACTGCTTCAGTCTCAACAGAATCAAAGGCTTTCTTTAAACCAATGAATGTTAAGACAGAGCAGCATCTTGAACTCTTGCGAAACCTGAAAGAGTTTGGTTACCATGTGGATATGGTCTATCGTGCTAAATCCTTTTCAGAAGCCAGCTTGCTCACATGGTTTTCCTTCATCTAGTGTTCTGCCAATTCTATTCAGGATGACTCAAGTGAATAACTTGTAGACGATGGATAACAGGCAGATGGGGGCAATAGTTGCTGTTGTCATTAATGTTGCCCTTCTTGTACAACAGAACAGTTCTGCTGATTTTCCATTGGGATGGAACCCTGCATTCAGATAGGTAGCATGTGAAGAGCCGAGCCAGTGTACTGACAAGTACTGGCAGCAGATTCTTCAGGTGTTTGGGTCTAACCTTGTCTGGACCGGGTACTATACTCTTTTTTATAGATGAAATGCCATCTTGGATTTTGGAAGGGAGAACATTGGGAATGAAATATCCATCATGTAGAATTTGGTATGTGGGAGGGTGGACATGGCTATCAAAGAGATTCAAGTAGAAGTCATAGATAATCTTCTCCATTGCCCTTCTGAAAGATGTGATAGAACCATCAGGACATCGGGCGGCAGTCATCTTGGTCTTATAGTTAGCGAAGAACAGGCAGGCTTTGCAAATACTTTTTCTGGCTTCTGCTGCATCGATTAAAGGGCCTTATTCCCAATGAAAGCAAAGCTGTGTAAATTTGAAAGAAGAAGCTACACCTGGGCACATGATTAACACTAATGAAAATTAAAGGCAAAGAGAAAAATTTTAAGGGCCTCTGGGGAGGAGACATAATGACTTCAAAACGACAAGGATTAGGTAAACAGGTAATTTCAACAGAAAAAAGAATTAGAGTGCATGGTAATGCTAGCCTAAAAAGTATTTTCCATACTCAAAAAAATGAATAAATTAAGATAAAAGGAAGGTATTTCAGACAGATAAAAAAAGGTCATCACTGTCAGAATCTCTTATCTGAATTTGAGTGCTCTTAATAACACAACATCTAAATATAAAAAGTAAATAGAAAAGCCAAAAGTCCTAGGGGAAGATTCAGGCAAACTTTTCTTAACTGACAGGACAGCAGAGAGAAAAACAGCAAGATCTCACAAAAACAACATAAATGACACAATTCTCCTGCATCCAACAAAGGCAGAATTCACATTCTTTTCAAATGAAAACATTATGAAAATCAGCTGAGTTTTAACAAATTTCAAAGGGCTGAAATTATGCATGTTTCTATAGTTCTAGTGAAAATAAGTAAGTCAGAAATTTAGAATAAACTACAAATGAGAGAATCAATACCCAAAAAGTCGTTGACTTTCCTATATACAAATAACGAAAGAGAAGAAAGGGATATTAAGAAAAGGATTCCATTCACAATTGTACCACAGAGTTTCAAATACCTAGGAATTAGCTTAACCAAGTGTGTAAAGGGACCTGTACAAAGAAAACTACAAGACACTGCTACAAGAAATAAAAGAGGACACGAGGAAATGGAAACACATTCCTTGTTAATGGATGGGGAGAATCAACATTGTCAAAATTTTTATACTCCGTAGAGATTTGTACAGATTCAATGCGGTCCCTATAAGGATACCCATGACATTCTTCAAAGAAATTGACCAAACACTCCTGAAATTTGTATGGAATAAGAAACCCCCACGGATAGCTAAAGCAATCCTGGGAAAAAAGAAGATGGGAGGCATCACCTTCCCCAACTTCAAACGGTACAACAAAGCAGTAGTAATTAAAACAGCATAGTGTTGGAATAAAAAACAGACCTGTGGAACTATGGAATAGAGTTGAATATCCTGACACCCATCCTCAAACACATGATCATTTAATCTTTTATAAAGTTGCGAAGAGTCCAAAATGGAGTAAGGGAAAGCCTCTTCAACACGTGGTGCTGAAAAAATCTGGGCAGTTACATGTAAGAAAATGAATTTGGACTTCTGTCTAACACCATGCACAAAAAATCAGATCAATACGGATAAAAGATCTGAATATCAGACCTGAATCCATAAAGTACGTTGAAGAAAATATAGAAAAAACCCTCCACGACATTGAAGCTAAAGGCATCTTCAAAGATGAAACACCACTAAGCAACTGGAAGCAAAGATAAACATATGGGACCACATGACACTAAAAAGCTTCTGCACCTCAAAAGAAACAGTGACCAAGATACAAAGACAGGTCACAGAATGGGAAAAGAATATTCACCCAATACCCAACTGATAAGGGGTTGATATCCAGGATATATCAGGCTCTGGTAGAACTTGACAAGAAGAAAACAGCCAACCCCATCAAAAAAATGGGGAGAAGAAATGAACAGAAACTTTGACAAGGATTCTTCCTTGTCAAAGGATTCTTCCTTGTCAAGGATTCTTCCTTGAGAGATGCAAATCAAACAACAATGAGATATCATCTCACACCACAGAGACTGGTGCATATCCAAAAGAGCAAGAACAATAAGTGCTGCATGGATGTGGGGAAAAGGGGGACTCTAATCCACTGTTGGTGGGAATGCCGGCTGGTACAGCCTTTTTGGAAAACAATAGAGATATTCCTTCAAAGACTAGACATGGAGCTCCCATTTGACCCAGTCATTCCACTCTTGGGAATATACCCTAGGAAGCCAAAAACACACAGTGAAAACACCATCTGCGCCTTTTATTTTCATAGCAGCACTATTCACAATAGCCAGAATCTGAAAACAGCCAAAGTGCCCGAGAACTGATGACTGGATAAAGAAACTGGTGGTACATCTACTCAATGGAATACTATGCAGCTGTTAGGAAAAATGAAGTTATGAAATTTGCCTATAAATGGATGGACATGGAGAGGATCATGTTGAGTGAAATTAGCCAGAAGGAAAAGGACAGATATAGATGACTACATTTATTTTCATGACATAGACCTAGTATGATACCAATATTCAAGGTCAGGCGAAACATGGATCAGGAGGTCTTATCAAAGGTGAAAATTACACAATCGTGTGGGAGTCAGAGGTTAGGTAAAAGAGAGAAGGGAACAGAGTGCTAATAATTGTTGAAAAGTGCTAATACCAAGTTAAAACTGAGCATTAAATACAGGCAATAAGTTATAGAATGACCTCTAAATCTATGTATTGCAATTCACAATGTGTAAGAGAAGGAAGAGAGAGAGAGGAAGAGGAAGAGATAATAAACAGGCCATAGAGGCAGGATAGGGAAGGGGGGAGGAAATCAGGGACACTGATGATGGGAAATGGGCACTGGTGGAGGGATGGTTGCTGGAACACTAGAAGACATAACTCAAATATGAACATCTTTGTAACTGTAAATCTCACAATGGTATACTAAAAATATTAAATTAAAAAAGATACAAATGAGAAAACAAATGTCTATTTTGAAATCAATAACGTGTTTCAAGTGACTCATGAGATAAAAACAATTATTAATTTCCTTTATGCATTAGGGTTCTAGACTTTATTCATATATCCATGCCAGATACTTATTGGTATTTGGCAGTTTCACCCTGATTAATGGCTTGCTATGAATTTCCCTTGATTTCTTATCTTTTATCAATTTTCTACTGAAATAACATTAGTTTACATGACTGTGTATGTTTTATGAAGGCAATTTCACTGATAAAAAACATTAAAATCAGAAAATACTTTGAAATAGATGAAAAAAGAACAGAAATTTATAACATACAAATTAATCTACATGAATGTTTTATTGCCTTAAACTTATATTGAAAAAGATGAAAGGCCTTACTATATTTAATCTATTTGTTTCCTTTTTATTTGCTTTTGGGGTCACACCCAGCAATGCTCAGGGGTAATTCCTGGCTCTGCACTCAGGGATTATTCCTGGAAGTACTCAGGAGACCATATGGGATGCTGGGGATTGAACCTGCATTGGCTGCGTGCAAGGCAAACACCCTCCCTGCTCTGCTACCACTCCAGCCCCAATTTTAAAATCATTTTGTATGCCACTTTTTATAAAGAATTCTTACTGTGACATTAGTAAAAGTATCTTTTGACTTCCACTGTGAGTGATAACAAGCAGGCTTTTCATCTTTTACTTTTCGTTGGTGGATAGTACAGCTTCTATTTATTTTATTTTTTAATTTATTATATCACCATGAGATATCACTTGATCACTCGACATCCTGTTATTAGTCGATTTACTTGAGCGGGCGCCAGTAACATTTCTATTTGACTCTATCACATGCCAGTGTGGCCCAATGGCATCTGATTGCTTCAGGAATACAAAGAGCCTCACCATGAGATATACAATTACAAAACTGTTCATGATTAGGTTTTAGTCATAGTGTTCTAGTACCCATCACTTCACCAGTGCACATTTCCCCAGTTTCTATTTCTTTAGGTGTTTTTATTATAACACACTTGTTGGTATCTGGCGAATTTCACCATGATTGTTATGAATTTCCTTGAATTCCTTTACCAACTTTCAAAATTTTTTGTTTTTGTTGTTTGCTTTGTTTTCTGGGCCTAACCAGGCAGTGCTTGGGCCTTACTCCTCCTGGTTCTGCACTCAGGGGATCACTCATGGCGGGCTTGGAGGAGCAGGTAGGTTCTGAGGATTGGACTCAGAATCAATTATTCACTGGAAATTATTGGATTCGTTTTGGCCACACAAAGGCCAATACCCTACCTGCTGTACTATCTATCCAGTCTGAATTTTGGAAAATCTGTAGGTATGCATTCATCAACTACTGTCTTACTGGATAAATACATACTTTTAAAATGTCCTAGACTATACCAGTAAACAGATAATTTAAAAAATTAGGTTATTTCCCAGTGGCATCCACAAGACTACATTGTTGATAAAATTTAAATTCCATATCTAGGTAAGGTACAAGTTTCTTTTGTGACCCAGAACACAGAGATAGAGTTAAGTGAGAAAAAAAAAAGTCCACTGTTCCTCCCGCTGTGCGGCCACGTGATTTACCTCCAAATTACCGTGAATATTCTACCCACCCCTCTGAGAGAGCCCCACAAAGTAATGAGAAAAATAGCGCCCGCACTGCAGAGCCTGACAAGCTGTCCGATGCGTGTTCGATATGCCAAAACCAGTAACAGAAATGTTTATTTTCCTGACCCCAAAAGAGCCCTCAATACGGCAGCAGTAAGAAAGGCGAACAAGCAGTGCCTCATAAAATTTCACGGCCATCCTAGGCTGCCAAAACAAAGAAGGACTAAAATGACTGTCTGTACTTTCAATGCACGCACACTGGCATCAGAAGCATATATTTATTATCTGATGCTGCAAGCACAAAAGATCAAGTACGACATCATTGGTCTGACTGAGACGAGGGAGGGGTCAGTTGCATCATGCTGTATTTGACACCGGAGAAGAATTGTTCCTTGGAACATGCGACGAAAAGAGGTGTCGGTGGTGTTGGTGTCCTTGTCAACACAAACATGGCCGCCAACATTGATTCATTTGAATGCCTAACAAACCGGATAGGATGATTACACTTGAAGAGATGTGGCCCACTGCCAGCAATTTCTATCTTCATTGTCTACGCACCAACATCCACATACAAAGAAGATGAAATTGAGAAATTCTACATGGAACTGGAGGAATTCTATAAAAAAAGATCACACATTCTACAAGATCATAATCGGTGATTTTTTTTTTTGTTTTTAAATATTTTATTATATGACCGTGAGATATACAGTTACAAAGATGTTCATGCCTGGGTTTCAGAAATACAGTGTTCCAGCACCCATCCTTCCACCAGTGCCCATTTCCCACCACCAATGTCCCCAATTCCTCCCCTCTCCCCTAGCCTGCCTCGAGAGCAGTTTATCTCTTTCTTTATCTCCTCTCTCTCTCTTTCTCTCTCTCTCTCCTCCCTCCCTCCCTCCTCTCTCTTACACATTGTGGCTTGCAATACATACATTTAGAGGTTATCATGTGTATCTTTTGCCTATATTTAATGCTCCGTTCTAGGGCAGGTATTATCATTTTTGATGATTATTAGCACACTGTTCCCTTCTCTGTATTAATCTCTGACTCCCACACATTTGTGGTAGATTCCGCCTGTTGACAAGATCTCCTGATTGATGGTTTGCCTGACCTTGGATATTGGTATCAAAATACATATATATTTATATCACGCAGATAAATGCAGTCATTTTGTATCTGTCTTTTTCCTTGTGGCTAATTTCATTCAACATGATCCTCTCCATGTCCATCCATTTATAGGCAAATTTCATAATTTCATTTTTCCTAACAGCTGCATAGTATTCCATTGTGTAGATGTACCAACAGTTCCTTTATCCAGTCATTACTTCGGGGCACTCTGATTGTTTCCAGATTCTGGCTATTGTGAATAGTGCTGCTATGAAAATAAAAGTGAAGATGGTGTTTCTGCTGTATTTTTGGCTTCTCAGGGTGTATTCCCAGCAGTGGTATGGCTGGGTCAAATGGGAGCTCAATTTCTAGTCTTTGGAGCAATGTCCATATTGTTTTCCAAAAAGGCTGTACCAGTAGACATTCCCATCACATCCACGCCAGCACTTGTTTTTCATGCTCTTTTGGATGTGTGCCAGTCTCTGTGGTGTGAGATGATATCTCATTGTTGTTTTAATTAGCATCTCTATGACGATTAGTGATGATGAACATTTTTTCATATGCCTCTTAGCTATTCGAAATTCTTCCTTGTCAAAATTTCTGTTCATTTCTTCTCCCCATTTTCTCTTTTTTATATTTTTATTTATTTTTTTACTTTTTTATTTTTACAATTACAAAGATATACAATTAAAAAGTTCATATTTGGGTTTTGGTCATACAGTGTTCCAGCACCCATCCCGCCACCAGTGCCCATCTCCCACCACCAACGTCCCCCGCTCCCTCCCCTTCCCCCAGCCCTCCTCCATGGCAGGTTCTTTATTTCTTTCCATTTCTCTCTCTTTCTCTTTTCCTTCCCCTCCAGATTATGGATTACATAACATACATTAAAGGGTTGTCATGTGTATCTTTTTGCCTCTATTTAATGCTCAGTTCTAGGTTGGCATTTTAATGCCAAGATAGGACTGAGAAGATCGGGCTGAAGAACTCCACATCGGGACCCATGGCCTATAATGGAACGAACAGGGTGAGAGACTATCTGAGTTCATCATGTCCACCAAGACCATTCATGGGAACTCACAGTTCCAGAAGACTGAAGAAAAAGGTTGGACATGGGAATCTCCTGGCGGACAGTTCCACAATGAAATTGACCACATCATCTTCAATTGACGGTTTTGTCTGACTGATGTTGCTGTCGTCCCCAAGTTCCAAACAGGATCGGACCACTGTCTCCTTCAGGTAAAATTCTACTTCCCACAAAGGGGGAGAAAAGGCTGCAAAGTTTAAGAAGAGAACTCCCAGAACTACCACCAACTGGGAACTCTTTGGCACCATTGCAGGAACATGGGAGGATACCATCATTGACGACATCGATGAAGAATACAACCGACTGGTTCAGCACCTCTATGATTGTGCGAAGAATGCCGAGAGAGAGAAAGGCACAAAAGGACGCTTGTCTTCAGAAACTCTTGAGCTCATTCGCCAACGTGGCAAGGTGCGAGCCTCAGGAGACCAAATGCTAACGTCCAAGCTTGCTAAACAGTGCAGAGAAGCGATAAAAGAAGACCTCAAAGACAGAAGAGCAGAAATACTGGAAGATGCAGTGTTGCAGGACACCTAAAAAGCCTAGGCCTCTGCATCTGCCCTGGATTGCTTCCCTGCAGGTCACTTCATAGATAGGGGGGGTAGTCTTAATGTGGCAGTCTTATCTGACCATGTATTCTGTACTGGCTGGTATAAATATTCTTTCATGCTACCACAATCATAGTGGGACTAGCTAGATCTTTACCAGCATATTTGCCTGGTCACGTTGGATCTCTAAGTTATTAGACCAGAGAGAAATGCTGTTTGCCTCCAAGCAAGCAAGCATGGCTCCCTGATAACTCAAAGGCAACTAAAATACAAAACTACCGTGAAGTAGACGAGACTCTTGTGAAGGCTTGGAGAAATATTTAACTGGCATTAGTATTAGTCTTTGGTACAGAGACATGCCATCTCAGAAACCCCCTTCTCTACCCTATAAAGGCAATTCCAGGCAGATCTTGGCTCAAGAGGTTAGGTCCTGAGGTTCTGGGAGAAATTACCTGAGGGCATTTGATCCTTCCTGCCAGGGGAAGTTACATTTAGCTTATAGCTTCTCCCAGATCTGCTAGGAAGCTTTGAATTAGCTCTGGGTCCTTGTAAGCAACAAGATGGTCTCCTGAAGTTGCTACATTCTATAGAGCTATTTTCCCTGTTTTCATCTAAGATAGCCCAGTCCACAATGGACTGGGCTGGGGAGTTTCGGGCGGATTTCTAGCTATAAAATAAGCTGCAAGAAGAAAGAAGCACTCTCTCTTTTTCACCCTTTTTGCCATTTCGGCTTCCCTTGGGTGTTTTGCTTCTCCGTCCTCTCCATTCTCTGTTGGGCCTCAACACGTGGTGGCAGCCATCTTGAGCTACACCTGACTGGAGCCTAGCTGGGGAACCCAGAGTCCAGAGGTTTTCCCTGCTCTTGGATTGTATATTGGATCCTGTGATAGTAAAGCCCTTTTTAAAACTGCATCGGATTCCTGAGTCTTCATCCATTCCCCGCCGGCCTCGGGAGGTAGAAGGGAACTCGCTTCCCAACACTGTCTGGGACCCCGCGGCGCCCCCCGACAATGCAGCAGAAGCCGGGAAAAGCATTCGCGACCGCCCGCCTGTCCTTCGCCAACTATACGACCAAGATGACTGCCCTCCGACGCCCTGATGGCTCTATCACATCTTCCAGAAAGGCAATGGAGAAGATTATCCATGACTTCTACTCAAATCTCTTTGATAGCCACATCCACCTGCCCACATACCAAATTCCACAGGATGGATATGTCATTCCCAGCATTCTCCCTTCTGAAATCCGACATGCCATCTAGTTGGTAAAGAAAGGAACAGCACCAGGCCCAGACAAAGTCAGACCCGAACACCTGAAGAATCTGCCGCCGGTACTCATCAATACACTAGCTCGGCTCTTCACACGCTACTGTCTGAATGCAAGGTGCCCTCCCAATTGAAAACCAGCAGGACAGTTCTACTGTTCAAGAAGGGAGACATTCACGACATTGGCAACTATCGCCCCATCTGCCTGTTGTCCGTCATCTAAAAAGCTGTTTACACGAGTCATCCTGAACAGGATTAGCAGAACACTAGATGAAGGACAACCATGCGAGCAAGCTGGCTTCCGGAAAGGATTCAGCACAATCGACCATATCCACACAGTAATCAAGCTCATTGAGGTTTGTAGGGAGTACAAGATGCCGCTCTGTCTCACGTTCATTGATTTACAGAAAGCCTTTGATTCTGTGGAGACTGAAGCAGTCATCGAAGCCGTAGCTAAACAGGGTGTTCAAACCCAATACATCAAGATCCTTCGTGAGCTGTATTACGGATTCACCACCAGGATCTCACCATTCTACAAAGAAGTGATCATTGATGTCAAAAGAGGGGTTCGACAGGGTGATACCATTTCACCAAAACTCTTCAGCGCCACCCTCGAGAACATCATGCGACAATTAGAATGGGAAGGAATGGGAGTGAAGATAGATGGTCGGCAACTACACCACTTCCGCTTTGCTGATGACATTGTTCTAATAATACCAAACATTAGCCAAGCAGCACAAATGGTGGCTGACTTCGACCGAGAATGTGGAAAGATAGGTCTACAGCTGAATCTGAAAAAAACCATGTTTATGAAAAACTAGTTCCAGAGGCCCCATTCACTCTCTATGGAACAAGCATCTCTGAATGCAGCAGTTATGTGTACCTAGGTCGAGAAATCAACATGATGAATGACCTAAAACCTGAGCTGTGCAGGAGGAAGAGAGGGGCATGGAATGCCTTCAAAGGCATTGAAGAAATAGCTAAAAGGACAAAGAACCTCCGGCTCCGGGCACATGTCTTCGACTCCACCTTTCTCCCTGCATTAACATATGCCTCAGAGACCTGGGCCCTACAAAAGCAGGATGAGAATGCTATTCGGGTCTCCAAAGAGAGGAATCGAAAGAGCTATGCTTGGAATATCACACCTCACTCAAGTGAGAGAAGGAATCGGAGTTCTGACCTCCGTCGCTATTCCAGAACCAGGAATGTTGTCTCGTTTGCCAAGGCATCGAAAATCAGATGGGCTGGACATGTAATGCGATTTGGAGACAACCGCTGGACTAGAGCCGTTACCAACTGGATCCCACGGGATGTCAAAAGATCATGTGGCTGCCCACCTACAAGATGGTCAGACTTCCTTGTAAAGACCCTGAAGGAACGGTTTGAGGCTCTTCATATTCCTGAATCAACCAGATGCCATTGGGCTACATTGGGATAGGGTCCAATGGAAATGTTACTGGTGCCCACTTGAGCAAATCAATGTATAATGGGATTCAAGTGATCAAGTGATCAAGTTCCTCCGTAATGTAGTTCTGTGAAGGTCTCATTTTGAGGAAGAATTTTGGTTCCACCTCCCTGGCCTGATCTTCTGTTATGAATAATTTCCGCTTAAACATCCCTTTTCTCCATCAGTTACAGCAGTGAGCATGAATTATCAATGCTCATCTTCAGTAAGCTGAAGATGAAATTTCCTGGCCGCTGGGATTTCTTTCATTTTTTGGGTGGAACAGTGCAACTAAGTTATGTTGTATTTTATTCAGTGAGAGTTTTTTTTTGCAATTTTATCTTTACTAATATTTAAAATTCTAGTTAAATTGTAACTCCAAAGGATATACGTGCACCAAGAAGCCAATATAACATTTAGTACATATTTTAAGAGAGAAACCATGGAATCTTGCCCTGTAAAATGTCAGACTGGTGAACTCATTCTTTTATGAACCCCAATACACATCTACATACAAACATTTTACATACCTCTTGAAGCTACTTATAAAACATAGCACAGAGGTTTAATAAAAAGGAAGGAAGAAATAACAAGAACAATAACAACAACAAAAGCCAGAATTGAGTTAATCAGAAAGACATCTAAAACTTGGATATAATTTTTATTAAGTAAACAGAAAGATAACAGGCTATTTTACATGTTCTGAGTTATAAAAGTATCTCTGTCTTTCATGTGGCCGACCTGTGTTCAATGAGTGGTATTTTATATATGGTTCCCCAAACACCACCAGGAGTAATTCCTGAGTGCAAAGCCAGGAGTAAGCCCTGAGCATCACTGGGGTGACACAAAAATCAATAAGACAGAAATTGTATTAACTATCTTCTCAGATCATAACACAGAATATAAAAATAACTAAAAAATAACTGGAAAAAACTCAAGCACTTGGAAATTAAGCACTTGGAACTTACAATTGAACAATCAGAAATAAATTGAAACATTTTGAGAAGGAATACATCAGATATCAGATCCTATGGAACACAATAAAAGTGACATTTAGAGGAATGTTCATAGCATGCAAGCTTGAGTTAGAAAGCAAGGGCCCAAACTAATCACTTAACAGCACTGCATAAGGCGCTAGAATATCAACAAAGGGAATCCACAGCCAGCAGATGGAGAGAAATGAAACTTAAAAAAGATCAAATGGAAACTAACAGAACAATTCAAAAGATCAACAAGACTAAGAGCAGGATTTTTGAAAGAATAAACAAAGTTAGTTAACCATTAGCTTCATAAAGGAAGAATGAGAGAAAAGTATATAAATAGAACCAGAAATGAAAGGGGAATTATAACAAGTACATGAAAAATTCAAAGGATCATCAGGAGTTCCTGCAAAATCTTTATGCCATGAAATAGAACCTACAAGAAATGGGGTTTGACTCATAAGTTTCCAAGGATAAACTATGAGGGCATACAGCACCTGAACAGATCAAATGAAGGAAACTGAGGTGCCAAACCTTTTCACTCTTCCAAAAAAGTTGAATAAACAGGAATATTTCCAGTTTCTATGAGGCAAGCATTAACCTTGAGATACCAAAAACAGGTATATACCTGTTATATACCTATATGTACACATATATGTGTATATATGTATATATACATATATACATATATATGTATCACTTGATCACCTGATCACTTGATATCCCGTTATTCATCAATTTGCTCGAGAGGACGCCAGTAATATTTCCATTTGACCCTATCATGTGCCAGTGTAGCCCAATGGCGTCTGGTTGTTTCAGGAATACTAAGGGCATCGAACCATTCGTTCAGGGTCTTGATAAGGAAGTCTGACTATCTTGAAGGTGGGCCACACGATATTTTGACATCCCATGGGATCCAATCAGTAATGGCTCTAGTCGAGCGGTCGTCTCCAGATCGCATTATATGACCAGCCCATCTGATTTTTGATGCCCTGGCAAACGAGACAGCATCCTTTGATTTTGGAACAGCGACGAAGGTAAGGACTCTGGATTCCTTTTCTCACTTGAGTGAGGCGTGATATTCCAAGCTGGCTCTTTCAAATCCTCTTTGAGAGACCTGAATAGAATTCTCATCCTGCTCTTGTAGGGCCAAGGTCTCCGAGGTGTATGTTAATGCAGGGAGAATGGTGGAGTCAAAGAGATGCTCCCAGAACCAGAGGTTCTTTGTCCTTTTGGCTATTTCTTCGATATTTTTGAAGGCAGTCCATGCCGCTTCTTTTCCTTCTGTTCATCATGGCCGCCAAGACCATTCATGGGAACTCACAGTTCCAAAAGGCTGAATCAAAATTTTGGACATGGGAATCTCCTGGTGGACAGCTCCACAATGAAATTGACCACATAATCTTCAATCAAAGGTTTTGCCTGACCGATGTCGCTGTCGTCCCAAAATTCCAAACAGGATCAGATCACAGTCTCCTTCGTGCAAAAATTCTACTTTACGCAATGGGGAGAAAAGGCGGCAAAGTTTAAGAAGAGAACTACCAGAACAACCACCAACTGGGAATTCTTTGGCACCATTGCAGCAACATGGGAAGATGCTACCATTGACGACATCAATAAAGAATACAACTGACTGGTTCAACACCTCCATGATTGCACAAAGAATGCAGAGAGAGAAGGACACAAAAGGACACCTGTCTTCAAAAAACTCTCGAGCTCATTCACCAGCGTGGTAAGGTGCGAGCCTCAGGGGACCAGATGCTAACATCCAATCTTTCAAAGCAGTGCAGAGAAGTGATAAAGGAAGACCTCAAGGAGAGAAGAGCAGAAGTGCTGGAGGATGCAGCAGAATCCGGGAAAAGCATTCACAATGCCCGCCTGTCCTTCGCCAAATATAAGACCCTCAAGATGTCCTGATGGATCTACCACATCTTCCAGAATGCAATGGAGAAGATTATCCATGACTTCTACTCAGATCTCTTTGATAGCCACGTCCACCTGCCCACATACCAAATTCCGCAGGATGGATATGTCATTCCCAACGTTCTCCCTTCTGAAATCCAACATGCCATTTCATTGGTAAAGAAGTGAACAGCACCCAGCCCAGACAAAGTCAGACCTGAACACCTGAAGAATCTGCAGTCAGTACTCATCAATACACTGGCTTGGCTCTTCACACACTACCTGTCTGAATGTAAGATGCCTTCCCAATGGAAAACCAGCAAGACAGTTCTACTGTTTAAGAATTGAGACATTCACGACATTGGCAACTATCACCCCATCTGCCTGTTGTCCGCCATCTACAAACTGTTCACTCGAGTCATCCTGAACAGGATTGGCAGAACATTAGATGAAGAACAACCATGCAAGCAAGCTGGCTTCCGAAAAGGATTCAGCACAATAGACCATATCCCCACCGTAAACAAGCTCACTGAGTTTGGTAGGGAGTTCAAGATGCCGCTCTGTCTAATGTTCTTTGATTTAAAGAAAGCCTTTGATTTTGTGGAACTGAAGCGGTCATCGAAGCCCTAGCCAAACAGGGTGTTCAAATCCAATATATAAAGATCCTTCATGAGCTGTATTACGGATTCACCACCAGGATCTCACAGTTCTGCAAGGAAGTGATCATTGATGTCAAAAGAGGGGTTCGGCAGGGTGATACCATTTCACCGAAACTCTTCAGTGCCACCCTCGAGAACATCATGCAACAATTAGAATGGGAAGGAATGGGAGTGATAGTAGACAGTTGGCAACTACACCACCTCCACTTCGCTGATGACATCATTCTAATAACACCAAACATTAGAAAGCAGCACAAATGCTGGCTGACTTCGACCAAGAATGTGGAAGGATAGGTCTACAGCTGAATCTCAACTAAACAATGTTAATGAAAAACGAACTAGTTCCAGATGCTCCATTCACTCTCAACGGAACAATTATCTCTGAATGCAGCAGTTATGTGTACCTAGGTTGAGAAGTCAACATGATGAACGACCTAGAACCTGAGCTGTGCAGGAGGAAGAGAGTGACATGGAATGCTTTCAAGAGCTGAAGAAATAGCTAAAAGGACAAAGAACCTCCAGCTTCACGGCACATCTCTTCGACTCCGCCATTCTCCCTGCATTAACATATGCCTCAGAGACCTGGGCCCTCTGAAAGCAGGATGAGAACGCTATTCGGGTCTCCCAAAGAGAAACCAAAAGAGCTATGCTTAGAATATCATGCCTCACTCAAGTGAGAGAAGGAATTGAATTCCAACCTCCATTGATGATTGAGAGTCAAGGATGCTGTCTTGTTTGCAGAACGTATCAAAAATCAGATGGGCTGGACATGTAATGTGACTTGGAGATGACTGCTGGACTAGAGCCGTTGCTGACTGGATCCATGGGATGTCAAAGGATCATGTGGTCACCCACCTACAAGATGGTCAGACTTCTTCAAGACCCTGAACGAACGGCTTGAGGTGATGCTCTTCGTATTCCTGGAGCAAGCAGATGCCACTGGGCTACACTGGCACATGATAAGGTCAAATGGATATGCTACTGGCGCCCGCTGGAGCAAATCGACAAATAACGGGATGCCAAGTGATCAAGTGATCACTATCTGCAGATGACATACTACCCTTTGAAAACCCCAAGAATCTCCCCCCGCCCCAAAAAACTCCAAGAGAAGAAAGAAATAAAGAACCTGCCATGGGAGGGGGCCGGGGGGGGGAGGGAACCGGGGGCGTTGGTGGTGGGAGATGGGCACTGGTGGCGGGATGGGTGCTGCTGCCTGTATGACCAAAACCCAATATGAACTTTTAATTGTATAAATAAAAAATTAAAAAAATAAAATAAAACACAAAAAAAAAAAAAAACTCCAAGAAACAAAACTTGTATACAATAATGGCAGACTGAAAAAAATCAACACACAGAAAACCAATTCTATATGCAAACAATAAAGTAGAAGATAATGAAATTTAAAAATCCCTTTTGCAATTGTGACTCAAAACTCAAGTACTAGGGAATCAGCTTAGTAAAAGAGATGGAAGACTTATTCAAAGAAAACTATAAATCACTACTAAAAGAAATAAAAGACACAAGTAAATTGAAACAACCCCCTATTTATGGATTGAAAGGATTAAATGATGGCTCTCTTCAAAGCACTATAAAGATTCAATGCATAAAAATTCTTCATATAAAAAATACTTCAGACATTTTTAAAGACACAGACCACATGTTATTGAAATAACATACCCCCGTCGGTTGCCCCTCTGCCCAAATAGCCAAAAGCAATTCTTTTTTAGGATAAAAGAAGATTAGATTCTAAGAGTTTCTTTCCCCTTTTCTCTCCTGCACTTGCCTTCCAAGTTGTGCCTGAAGC
>JAJIBD010023647.1:0-25614 GCA_021461705.1 Cryptotis parvus | reverse complement strand
TGCTTCCCAAAGTTTCTGTACCCTGACTTCCTGCAGCTGGGCTGGTTCCTTACACAGCCACTCCCATCTGTCTGCCCAGTCCTTGCCATTTGTATGTCCTCAGAGCTCAGTGACTGGAACATTATATAATAGTGTGTGGTCACCCTGCAGGGCTGGGTCACGTCAGACACAGAGTGGACAGAGGGTCCCTGTGCAGCCTCTCAGCTTCCTACTGCTCTGGCTCCCAGGTAAGAAGGAAACGTGGGTTTACACATGTTGCTTCTCCTGGCTTCTTCATGGAATTTGAACTATCTTTTTATTAAAATAATGATGTACATTGGCATTTCCTATCTCAGGTGCCAGGTGTGATGTCCAGATGACCCGCCTTCCTCTGTGTCTGCATCTCTGGGAGAGAAAGTCACCATCTCCTGCAAGGCCAGCCAGGGCATTAGCATTTGGTTAGCCTGGTATCAGCAGAAACCAGGAAAAGTCCCAGAATCCTGATCTATAAGGCAACCAGTTTATACACAGGCCCCCGCGGTTCAGCGGCAGTGGGTCTGGGGACAGATTTCTACTCACCATCAGCAGCCTGGAGCCCGAAGATGCTGCAACTTACTACTGTGTACAGCATACCTATTCCTCCCACAGCAGGATATACACACCATGACATAAACCCCAGAGCTCAGCTGTGTGAGGCTGGGCTGCCCCAGCTGCTCTTGGGGCCTCCCTGCTGAGTTGTTAGATGCAGCCACAATGTGCTGTGATGGAATTCTCCTCGGTATGATCAGAAGGGACATTCAGTCGCCATAACCCTTTATCCCTATCCCCATAGCACCAATATGACATTAGATCTGCTACTAATTTTCATAGAGTATTTTTCCTGAAGAATGTTAATGACAGTGTGATTCAGAGTTCATGTGGGAAACAGTCACTCAGAATATTTCCTATTTGTTTCAACAGGTATTTTAGGAACATGCCTTATGTGTGTTCTCACACCAAAGTGTGTGGTTGCTCTGTGTGCGCCAGGCCTAATACGGAGCGTCCTCACTTCCTATTGGCAAATTCCTTCTGCTGTGACCGGAGACCCCAGTTCCTGCCATGGGTCTGTCCCTGCAGAGCTGGGATCAGGCAGAGATCTGCCCTGTGACTGAGAGGGATTTCAGATCTGATTCTGTCAGTAAAAGAAAAGCTAATTTTACTGTCAGGGACCTGGTGTTATTATACCAATACATGGAATGAGAAATGGTCTTTACACCCAGTGTCATAAAGTGAATGATTGGGGAGATGCAGGTAAATTTTTGAGAGAACATATAAAAGATGAAATGTTTAGCCTCGCTGTTTATGCCCTCCAAGTTCTCCTCATACACATGCCTTACTTACTAGGCTCAATGTCTCTGCTTTCTCCAATTTCCAATGAAACCTAGGTCTTCGACACTCTTGCTTCTTCTGTCTCATCTAAAGTGAGTTTAATAACAAATGACTTATTTCAATAATAAATAGGCATTAAAATATCTGTAAATTTAATACCCTGTACTACCTCACATTTTATTTTCTAGGACTTGTGGGGAAAACCCAGATCACAGTGGCTATGCTTCCCTCGTACGCTCAGGCTCTAAAAACTCTCAAGAAACAAAATAAATGTCTAAAAAGAATCACATGGGAGTTTATTAGGCATTTGGACTTGTACTAGTCCTACCCTGGTTTGCTCCCGGTCTCTAAATGGTTCCTTGAGTGACCTTCTAATGCACAATCTCTGTGCAGATTTAGGAGGTTCTGAGGTGCTAAGCACTACCAGGGTGGACCAAAGAAAAATTAAACAAATATAAATATAAGTAATGTCTCTAGGTTCTATATTATTGCTTATGTTTTCCCAACATAGCACATATAAAGTCCACATTCTGCTCGCCAATGATAGTAAGAGCCGACATTGAGGGATCTAAGACTCACAGACATGGGGGCAGAGCTACTACTCTCCCTGTGCCCAGCCACCTCAGAGTAGGATCCAGTGGGAGGGATGGTGGGTTCTAGCCCTGGCTCCGCCACCTCAGCAGAGCCTCAAGATAAAGCCTAGCCGACCTTCACCCATGAGGGCCTCCCATTTCCACATCCGACTTCCTTGGCCAGAACTCCACTCCAGCAGACCAGCCTATCACAGCCTGCTCTCATGGCCGCATGTGCCGCAGTTTATCAATAAATGCTGGATTTAGAGATGACTACTAGGAGTAGCTACCGCACGGCAGAGCCTGGCAAGTTACCCTGTGTCATATTTGAGAGCAAATACCAGTAATAATTATAGACCTCATTCCATGACCTGATGGAATGTTTTGAGGCTCTTTATGTTCCTGGTGCCTCACACAATCAGAGAAACTTCTAGTAACGCAACTATGGAAATGATCCTCGAAAGTGGAGGTCTCTCTCTGGGAGGGTCTGTCTCTACCTTCCTCTAGGCCTCTGGAAAGCCTTCTGAACTCTGAGCCACAATCTTACTGTGTATTGTAATATATATATTAGAGGTGCTTTCTCTTGAACATATTTCCTCTCAATCTCCTTTCCTTGCCTCCCTGTGCACAGCCATTCATGAGGCAGTCGTGGGGGGGGCATGGCGGTTCGGCTTTCTCCTACCCACCACCGGCAGAGCCTCGGGCCAACAAGCCAGACCTCACCCTCCTCACTCCACGGCGCTCGCCATTTTCCCACTTGGACTTCCTCTCGCCAGAATTCCACCCAGACCAGGCCCATCACAAAAGCACGGATCACTGACACCCACCCTGCAGCAGCTTTATCCTCAATCCGCCCAGGGCTGGTCCAGAGACTCTCACACATGGGACAGAGCTGTCTCCTTGCTCTCCTGTGCACAGCCGCTTCATGAGGCAGTCGGGAGGCATGGCGGCCCTAGCCCTGGCCCACCACCGGCAGAGCCTCACAAACAAGCCAGACCACCCTCCTGACTCCCACGGGCGCCATTTTCCACTTCTGGACTTCCTCTCGTCAGAACTCCACCCAGCAGACCAGCCCATCACAGGTTTATGCGCCGCTTGCGGCCGCGCTGGTTATCAATAAATGCTTTATTTGTTTAAAAAGTATGCTTGCTCCGATGCTTCTGGCAAGCTTCTCTGTTGTATATGATATGCCAAATTCTAGTATCACTTATATTAGGTCATTCCCATGACCTAATATAATGGTTTGAGGCCTTTATGTTCCTGTAGCAGTCGCATGCCCTGGCCTCTACTGGCATGAGACAGGACATGGAGATATTACTGGTGCCCGCTCTAGCAAATAGATGATCAACGGGAAGATCGATCGTGATCGTGATGTTCCTGTAGCAAGCAGGTTCTTGGGCTCTCCCTACATGAGACAGGACATATGTAGATGTTACTGTGCCACTCAAGTAAATCGATGATGAACAGGAAGACAGACAGAGAAAGTCCACATGATTTTCAAGCAATATTGATTCACAATCACAATCACACAACAATTGATTATCTTATTTTGATTATATTACAATATTGATTATCTTATTTTATCTTTTGGAATGGGAACATTTACTATGCGTAAGCATGAAGAAATCTTGACCTCTTTTTAAGAGACAAGTTCAAATCTGTATCCTTATGTTTTGCTTTTCCACCCCTAAACTCCAACTCTTACTCCGGAAGGTAAAATAAAGTTGTTTCTAGCCTGGATGGGCCTTGTAAGCTACAGGCGTGGTGGGTTTTCCTGATGGTCTCCTACAATATATATCACAAAAGGCTTCCACCTTCAACTCAGCATTGACCTGTTTGGGTCAGCTGGCCAATGAATGGCTAGGAAGTAGCAAACGCCTGCCCCCGTACTGGTTAAAATTACATTTCTATGTCAGTTGCCAGGTGCGGAGGTCCTGATGACCCAGTCTCCGCCTGTGTCTGCATCTCTGGGAGAGAAAGTCACCATCACCTGCAAGGCCGGGGAATTAGCAGTTGGTTATCCGGTATCAGGTATTAGGAAAGCTCCTCAGACTCCTGATCTATAAGGCAAACAATTTACAAACAGAAGGCCCTGTTTCTGGAGCTTGGCACCAGTTCCAGATACAAAACAATCAAATAATCAGGAAAACTCAGAATTCGCTCCAGGCTATTTTACACTTTACACTCCCTTGGTACTCTGCGAGGTTGGGCGGCGCAGGACACAGGAGTTCATCATCATCACCAGGAATGTTCCTGGGTCCCAGACACGCAATTGGGGCACTAAAGTCCTTACCTACTGCCCGCCCTGACTCTACAGCCTGAAATCCTCCCTCCCCTCCCCCTCTCTTTTCTCCTCCTGTCCTTCCCCCTCTCCTCCAAACACAACCCCACCATCTCTCCTCTCCTCCCTGATAGAGCCTAGAGTGTGTATTCTCTGGTCTCCTGTGCTGAACTCCACACTCCCCAGATTTTACTGCATCACACAGGCCTCTGGGTGCCTGCATGTTGGACCCAGGTTTCTCTTACATACATGCGCCCATTGCTGACCCTAAGTTCTAATCATCACCATGAATCTCGTGGTTGGGTCCCTTCAGGTAAATTTCATGGAGGGGAAAATTAGTAGGGTGGTTCAAAGGATGACAGATGAGGCCACTCAGAGCAGGATCTGCTGCATGAGATAATGGCCATCGGGAGGGGAGATCCTCCGCCTGAGCCACGAGAGGCAACAAGTGCCCTTAGAAAGTCCTGTCCTGAACTCTGAGGACTGGGAGGCCACAGCCAGCTCTTGCCTGACAAACTAGAGGCCCTATCCCATCTGGTAACTGAGAGGAAACTGTCTTCTCTTGTGTTCAGGATGACTGCAAGGTGCCCTGTACCTGCTACTTCATAAAAATATATTAAAAAAATAAAGGTTAAAATTAATCAGTGGCCCATTCAGTATTCTGGTGATTACTTTGTCACATATATGTACTGTGGACTCTCAGGTCAGAGGGACGGATTTGAACTGTAGTTGCTGAATTCAGTGGAGGAGACCACAGGACTGAGCCAATACCTGATTTGTGGTCTGGGATTTGCTTTAGAATGAAAACTTCTATACACAGTTGGGACCAGGATGGCAGCCCGGGAACCTGATTCTAACTCATTCTCACACAGCACCGTGTCTACACCAGCCCGAAAGTGCAACTTTTAGCATGAATTCTTTCTAACACTATTTTACATCACCATGGGGTGATAGCACTAATTCTTTTACGTTGGGGAGCGCTCTGCATCCCACACAGATGTTCGTCGACTGTTTCTGAATTCTAGAACTGTGAGGATGTTCTCATGCCCTTTCATTTGGTTTATCACTTCAGTCTTCTTGAGACACCAAGCCTTTCACCTTCATGAAAGACACTGTCTTAGAAATAGCAGTGAAGAATCAGACTGACAGATCACTGTGAGTGACAGATACTCTCTGAACAGAGTGTCAGAGGCAACAGGGCTGTGTGTGACGAAGACTAAATTCAGTAGAAGTATGCTCTCTGCACAGCTCCACTTCACTGCAGCGGCATGTCACTAAATGCATCTGCTGAATTCATTCATGGAGAGTGTTTTCTCGAAGAAAATAGAGACAGATCATAAATAAAGTCCAGCAATCATTTAAAAATAAATATAATTTGTTCCTACGACCTAGTGTGAGGGCAAGTGTCCACCATAATGGCTTCACACCAAGAGTATTTCACAGAGTATATTCACTGCCAAGGCTCTTCTTCATTGACTAGAAGGAGAAGCTACATTGCTGGACTGGTACCTCCAGAGCTTAAGACTTCATGGGGAATTAAAGTCTAATTCACAATGAGAAAATGAAACATTTCAGTGACAGGGATATGGTAATTATATTCAACATCACTTGAATGTGAACTAAGTAGGCCCAATGAGGAGAAATGAAAGTCTGAGTACAATTGAAGTGCAGTTCTAAAAAAAAAAAGATTTCAGCTCGGTCCAGTCTCGTTCACTCCTTTCTAACTGTTTTCAAAAAACAGGCATATAATACCTGGCAGTTCTAAAAAAAACGTCTGCCTCAGGCGCACTTCACTTATAATGGGAAGCCACCATAGGTGATTTAGCCGTTAGTCGAAGAAAGCAGCAAACATATGGAAAATCTGGTAAGACTCCAAAACAAAAGAAGCTAGTCATATGGTGGTATGTTAGTGCAGAGATGACATGAGTTTAGAAAGTAGGTAGTAAGGTAATATACAGCTTTCTTAAAGAATTAACTGAAATGTCATCAATCTGCTTCAGTAAGTGGGGAAAAGTCACTCAGGTTCACTGGCACCAGTGTCTGAAATTCTACATGCTGTTTCTCAAATGGCTTGATGGTAAACTGGTCCTCTTATTAGCCAACAGGAAAATCCTGCATCTGAGAAGCTCTGTACAGACACACATATTTAGTGTCCCATTATCACTAGGGACGGGGGTCCGCAGCGGATGGGGTGAGGTGTTGGCAGCAGCAGTCATACGTACTGAAGTTTCAGTAAAATTATTATCTGTTTCTGCAGCATGAAGAATGCCAGTACCATCTGTCTGCTACTGGATAGTATTGGGGTTGGGATATTAGGGATATTCCCCAAATTCTGTCACATCAATTCACCTTTGACATAACTCTGCTATGATTATAGACAGAAATAATAAACCATCACTCAATGATCAGTGAGATTTAGGAGGTGATTATCTGGGCATAAACATACATTCAGGGAGCTCCTTCTCCTCCATAGGTGCGCAGCACTCCAGGACGAGGGGAGAGAGGGGCTCTTCTGACAGGAGGAGGGTCTCCTCAGAGCACCCTGCAGGCCCCTGACCTTCACTCTCCAGTTTCCGAGAGTGTAGGAAAGTCACTGTGAGGTGTGAGCACTGGGGCTGTGTGTTCCTGTGAGGGAGCCTGATCTGAGGCTTCAAACCGGCCCCCTCTAAGCAGATTCTGCCTCAAGGGCACCTCAGGCCAAGGGGTCTTCACTCTTCTCACCTCACAGGTACTATAAAAAAGGACACATGACTCATTCTTGGTTAATTGCTGAGAGTTTGTCCCCAGAGGTGATTCCACGCTAAGCAGAGATACAGTGTCACCAAGAGACACAACTTTGCAAACTGGAGACCTAGGGGTCCCAGGGGAGGTGTGGTCTAGGGAGGAGCAGGACTCCAGTGCTGTACTATGAGAGGAAAAACAGCAAACATTCCTGCTAATTTTCTCTTCACAAGGTTATGAAGCCCCCCTATACATACATTTTTCTGTCAATTCTTTTTATAAAAACACTATGAATTCAATTCACTTGATGTAGAAAAGGTCATTACTAGTATTTGGCCCTAACAATATTAAACTTATGTTAACAGGCTAAAAACACACTATTAGAGAATTGTTGAAATCACAGCTGCCTTAATATTTGACACTTTGACTATTTGAAGTGGGAACTATCTCAGACTAGACATGTGGGAGATAGAGAGCATGTGGCGGATGTTTTTCTGAGGGGTGATGTGGAGACATTTTCACAAAACTCAAGTGTTCGAGGCACCAGAAATCTATTCTTGTAAAGATAAAGCAGTAGAAAACCCAAGCAATCCACATAAGGCTAAAAAATAAAAGTTCAGGTCCAGCATCTACCTCACCAGGCAACCCCTAAAGTTCATTTTCCCCATTGTTCACAGAATATCTAACAACTGCTGTTTCATATGGAGGCTCCTCCTTTAGCATTTCTTACACTGATGCACCACCCGTGTATTTGCATGTTGTCCCGGGAGGGACCACGCTGAGTCTGACATAAAGGTCAGCTCTGCTCTTGCTTTTCACTCACCAGGACTCCCTCAGTTCAGCGTCTCGTAATGAGGTTCCCTGCTCAGGTCCTAGGGCTGCTGCTCCTCTGGATCCCGGGTGTAAGGTCACAGAGGACATGAGCGATGGGAACAGTGAGGAGGGAGTGTGGGGACCCTTGTGTGCTCTGTCTGTGTGTTGGATCGACGCCTCTGATCTGATGCTTAGAGCTGAGAGAGTGAAACACATTCTGGAAGGAACAATGGCTGGTGTGCAGAGGACGCAGAGAATAGAGATGACAGAGCTGGCTAGAGGCAACTTTGTTAAAGCTAAACTATTTTACATTTTCATGGCATAAATTTGATGAAAAATATAAACCATTCCAGTAATGACAGAGAGGAAGGGACGTGTACTGATGAGGGCTTTGTTGAGCTGCAGACACCCCACATTAGGGTCTGTCACAGGGGGGCAGCCCTGGCGTGGCAAAGCACAGAGGTGTTGAGGGCAAGTGTGAGCCATGAGGATGAGCTTCAGTGACCTGACAGCTATGGGAAGCCCGATATCATCCTCCCTGCCCCGCCTACATGTAAGGAATTTTATTACCAAAGACTCAATTCATACAGGCCATTCGGTTCATAAGATCCCTATCACATAATGGATTTTTCCATGTGCTGTATAATCATTACAATAAATACCCTCCTACGGGTAAGGAGACAGTACAGGAAAGGAGCTTTGCTTGCATGGGTGTCAGGGTGAATCACAGGCACCGATACTGTTTCCTCCAGAGTTTCCATAAACCAGGAGGAAGCTCCAAACACTCATCTATGGCACCAAAACCACCAAACAAGCTAACAAATAAATGAAAGCATTTCACAGCTCCGGCATCCCCTGGCCTCCCAGGCCTCTCACCTCCTCCTGCTGCCCCTCCTGGGCTTCTCCTCCATGTCCCTATGGAGGCTCCCTGTGTCTCTCCCCGACTTCCTGTCCTGATCTTACGGGCTCCACTTCATGCTGCTTCACACATGGGCCCAGGTGCGTTGAGTAGAAGCCTGGTTTCCCTCATTCTTGCCCACACTACTCCTAGTCTCACCCATTTCTATGGACTCCTGTGCAGGACGCTTCTGGGGACAGGGGTCAGAGAAGCAGAAATTAGTGGAGGAGTTTCTCTGATGCTTGCTCACATCCTCAGAGAACCTAATCCTTGTATCAGGTGGACAAGTGGGGCAGGAGAAACTGCATCACCGGTGTCCCATGGGGATCTGCAATGGACTGAGGATAACTGTGTCCTAGCACCAGACCGACCCTGCCCCTGTGTGCTCCTGTGTCACACGATACCTGGTGGACACTGTCCTGAGCTCAGCTCCAGAATGACCCATGTAGGGCCAAAATGGGTCCTCTAGGTAAGCTGAAACCTGCTGCATCCCAGGGCTCCAGAACCCCAGTCTTTCTGTGCCCAGAGCTATGTCAGCTCCCCGGCTCTCAGAGACCCCTGTGAGGGGACCTATGCTTCATGATGCTAGGCATAGAGAAGTACATGCAGGCAAACATAAAATCATACTTTCAGAAATCATCAATTTTTCACCTAGTCATAAGAAATCAAGAGCCTAAAGTCCTTCTTACCCAAAGGTATTATACAATGAATAGTCATTAATAGTCTGGGAGGAAAATCATTGATCCCCATAGCAAAGGTTCCAAACATTTGGGCAGTCTCACTTTGCTAGGATCACAGGGACCACCTGAAGCCTATAATTAGCTGTACCAAATTATGGCCACTAGATGGTAGACAGGCCCCATAAGTGACTAGGGGAGACCTATAAGCGACACATATATGACCCACTAGATGGCAAGACAGACCCATAGGTGACGAGGGAGATTCTCAGAGAGAATGAGATAGTAACAAATGCTGGCAGCAGGGTCAGGGGTCTAAGGTGGTGAGAAAGTGTGAAAGCTGCTAGAGCATGAGTTGTAGCGAGATTTTCACCATTTTCTACTGTGAAAAGTTCAACCTGCTGCAGCATGGACTGTCCATTGCCTTAAACAGTAACTGACTTCATTTCTGTGTGACCCAGAGACTGTTGTGGAGTGACTTAAGGTGAGATGAGGTCACAGGAGGATTAGATGGTGTCCAGGAGCAGGGATCCTCCTCCGTCCCATGGTGGACAGGCAGGAGGCCTGAGAGGACGAGGGGCAGAGAGGGCTCCTGCTGACAGGGGAGGGTCTCTCAGAGTGACCCCATGCAGGACCTTGACCTTCCTCTCCAGACTCCAGAGTGTAGCATCCTGGTGTGTGGTGTGAGCCCAGCTGTGTGCCCCTATGGGTACTCCACACCCGACACCCTCTAAGCAGGGCCCTAGGGACACGTCCCAGAAGTATATGGGGAGGCGGCACTGTTCTCTTACCTTCAGTGCAGCTGCCCCACTGCTGAGAAAAGGGCCTCAGGATTCATCCTTGGATATTGGCAATAGTAGACATTGCTTGAGAAGAAGCTAATGGATATTCCTGTCCCCGAGAGATGCTGCCTAAGGAATAGAGGGAGACTGTGACTGACAGGGACACAGGTGACAGGACAGAGAATTCATGTGGACTCTTTTGGCACTAAGTTGTGAACAGTAACTCCCACAATTTGGGTGATCATTTTCCTCAGTGAATCTCTGTCTTGTTTTCATGGCAATTTCAAACCAAAACTCAGGACTGACTGAGCTTGACAGCCCAGCAAAGCATGTGCTGAGGCTAGGAGCGCCCTGGAACCACATGGCCCAGAGCACGTGTAGGTATAAGGCTTCACAGTTCCCGACACGCACCACAATAGCTTTGAATCTATTGAGCTGCTCAGCCCAGGTGGACGAGAATGTTCAGTGACCACTACATCCACTGAGCCCTGCATGAGTGCCCACAAGTAAATAAATTTGAAAACAAAATTTACACCTTAAAAAATAGAAAATTATAGAGGATATAGAGTCAAGGGAAACCTTGGTTGCCTCAGTGATAAGCAGAGTGGAACCAAAGGATTGTGTCCATTCCTCAGTGTGCCTGTGACCGCGTGGGCGTGACAGCGCCTTCCTTGGGGAACAGAGAACAGGCCTTGTCCTGATGTTTAGGACGCACTACAGCTCTTGAGTAACACTTGGCTCTCCTGGGACCCTGGGAGGAGCATGTGCCCTAAGGGCAAAGTTCAGCTTCCCAGAGGGACTAGACCCCTGACTTCCTGCAGCTGTGCTGGTCCCCACAAGAGACTCCCCTGCCTGCCCAGCCCCTCATTTGCATGTCCTCAGAGTTCACGTTCTGGACACTCAATAATAAACCGTATCACCCTGCAGGGTCAGTCACGGTCAGACACAGAGTGGACATGAGGGTTCCCGTGCAGCTCCTCTGCTTCCTGCTGCTCTGGCTCCTGATAAGGAGGAAACGCAGTTTACACACTTTGCTCTGTCTGACTCTTTTGGAACTTTCTCTGTCTTCTGACTAAGACAATGATGTGCACTCGATTTTTTACTTATCTCAGGTGCCAGGTGGATATCCTGATGACCCAGCCTCGGTCTGTGTCTGCATCTCTGGGAGAGAAAGTCACCATCTCCTGCAAGGCCAGTCAGGCATTAGCGATTATGTAGCCTGGTATCAGCAGAAGCCAGGGAAAGCTCCCAGATTCCTCATCTATTGGGCAACTAGTTTACAAACAGGCATCCTCCTGGTTCAGAGGCAGGGCCTGGGAAAGATTTCACTCTCACCATCAGCAGCCTGGAGCCTGAAGATGCTGCCACTTACTACTGTCATCAGTATAAGAATTATAGCCCCACAGCGATACACCTCAGCACATAAACCCCAGAGCTCAGTTGTGGGAGGCTGGCAGTCCTAGCTGCTCCTCCTGGGGCCTCCCTGTTGAGAGAGGCCAAAGTAGCCGGGCTGTGTGTGATGGAAGGTTCTGGTTCAAGCTAGAAGAATGCGCTTTGGTCTCCATTATTACCCTCTCATCCCAGCAGCTAAAGCATGACAACAGATCTGCACATTTTTAACCAAATTTCTTTTCTTTTCTTTTGCTTTATGGGTCACACCCAGTAATGCTCAGTGGTAACTCCTGGATCTTCACTCAGAAATTATTCTTCTGGGGTGCTCAGGGGAAAATAGGGAATGCCAGAGAGCGTAACCTGGGTAGGCCATGAGCAAGGCCAATTCTATTACTCAGCCCACTAATTGAAATTCTCTTCCTAGGGGTCAACCAATAGTACTGCAGGTATGGCATCTGCCTCCAATTTCAATGAATCTGCTTTTATTTTTTCAATATTTTATTATAACCATGAGTTATACAATTACGAAGATGTTCGAGCTTGGGTTTTGACCATACTATGTTCTAACACCCATCCCCCACAAGTGCCCATTTCCCACTCACCAATGTGTCTAACTCCCCCCCCCTCCCCAGCCTACCCCCTATGGCAGGTTCTTTATCTCTCTCTCTCCCTCTCTCTCTCTCTTCTCTCTCTCTCTCTTTCTTCTCTCTACCTTCTTACACATTGTGGATTGCAATACATACAGTTAGAGGTTATCGTGTGTTTTTTTGCTTACATTCAATGCTCAGTTCTAGGTAGGTATTATCATTTTGACAATTATTAGCACACCGTTTTCTTTCTCCTCTTACCCAACTGGTGAGTCTCACACGTTAGTGTAGATTCTACCAGTTGACAAGACCTCCTTATTCATGTTTTGCCTGATCGTGATATCGGTATCACATGTATATATACATATATATTCATGTTATGCAAATAAATGCAGTAGTTCTAGATCTGCTTCTTTCCTTCTGGATAATTTTACTCAACATGGTCTCTCCATTTCCTCCATTTATAGGCAAATTTTTCCTAACAGCTGCATAGTAGTCCATAATGTAGATGTACAACAAGTTTCTTTCTCCACACTGACCCTGCTTTTGTCCTAGGAATCCCTTATGGTCACCTCAGCACCGCTAAGAGTAATTCCTGAGTGCAGAGCCAAACGTAATTCCTGAGCTGTAGTGTAAACCAAAAGGAAAAAATAAAGAACAAAAAGGAAAGAAATTATTTTTTCAAGAATGCTAGTGACGGTGTCATACAGAGTTCATGCAGGGACAATCTCTTTAGATGGTCCAGAAACCACTGCACTAATAGATATTTTAAAACCGTAATGAAGTGCCAGAGCAATAGCACAACAGGGAAGCCATTTTCCTTACACGCCAACCTGGGCTCAACCTTAGTATCCCATATGGTTTCCAGAGCACCACTAATAGTAATTTCTAAGTGAAGAGCCAGGAGTAACCCATGAGCATCAAAGGTGTGACCAAAAAAAGCAAAAACAAACCAAAACCAGCATGAAGTTTTCCACATCAGAGTATGAGGCACATGTGCAACGTCACTGCCTCACACACAGCATCTTCCTTGGTGACTAAAGGAGAAAATGAATCTTGCCGTGAGCTGGCACCTAGAGGTAGAGGTTGGGGCAGCGATGAGCTAGTAACTTGGTTGGGTGGGCTCGAAGTCAAGTTGCCATCAATATCAAGTTTACAGATAGGGTTAATACCTTTGAGTGTAGTTTATACCATACCACATATGAAGATATGGAGGAAATACACAATTGAGAGATCACATAAAGAGGAAAATTTTGACATTGTATCCTAAGCCCAAAGTCCTGCTTTCTTGGCCTTCTGGGAAAATCCCCAAGATCTCAGTGACTGGGCTTCCCTGTCACTCAGGCTCTGAAAATCTCAGTGAATATAAATAGTAGAAAGAATTTGTTATTTGAGGAAATTCCTTGTTCAGGAAATTAAAAATCCATATCTTCATTCCATGTTTTCTTTGTCAGATCCTCTCATCCCAGGCCTCTCACTCAGATCCTGGGGAAACTGGCTATAGAGGAAGCCCCTCGCCATGTGATTGTTGTACCCTGACACTGGCTCTGACTCCTCCAGAGCCTGAGCCTGGCCCCGTTGAGAACGGGAATGTGGGTGGCTCAGGGGGTGCATGTGGTCCGAAACTGAGATGACACCTTTCCTCAGCTCGTATAGCTGTCACAGCCTGAATAACCAAACGCACATTGCACTTAGGAAAACATTGGAAAACAGCATTAATATAGGCACTCACTGGAGTTCATTCTCCATGAGTGGACACCAATTTCCTTGTCTCTAATGTATATAATACTATTTAGGCAGTCAAAGAATAGAATAAACCTAAATTAAACACAAAAAGTTCATGTTCCACTTTATGTTACATCAAAACAAGACTTATTTACATAATTTATATTTCAGCTAGCCAGAAACAATTGTATCATTGTATATCTGTCCTTTTCCTTCTGACTTATTTCACTAGCATGATACTCTCCATGTCCATCCATTTATCATTTGAGATATAGAGAGAGACAGAGAGAATATAGGTAGAGAGAGAGAGAGAGAGGGAGAAAAAAGTCCCTGACATAGATGCATGGGGAATGAAGTATCTGGATATTGATGTTGGGAGAGGTGCACTCAAGAGGACAGGTGCTGGACACTGCATGATTGAAATCAATGACTAAATAGATTGCATACTCACAAGTGGTATTATAAAATCAAAGTAAGAATGGGGAAATGAAAATATAAACTATCACTCATGGCACAATGAGACTCAGAGATGATTCCATAGCAAAAAGAAGAAACATCAGGGGAAACTCTCTCCCCCCAGGAATCCAGCCCAAAGATGTCTGTGGGGGTGACGAGAGGAGAGTGGGCTCCTTACCAGGAGTGAGGGTCTCACCTGAAGGAACCTAAAGGAGCCTTGACCAAGTGTGAGAATCCCATGTGCGATGTGAGCCCCTAGCCTGCGTGTTCCTGTGAGGGAGCTCTGAGTTAATTGTTTCACAGCCCACCATGCTCTGAGCAGGATCTGCCTCAGGGGCACCTCAGGGCATGGGGCTGCACTGTTCCTCTCACTCCTCACCCCACACTGCTCCTACTCCGAGAAAGGACTCAGTACTCATCTCCACAACAGGCTACAGTCCTGCACTACCTTGTGTGGTCAGTCACAGCAGACAGAGATATAGCCAGTGCAGAAGACAAGGGATCTGAGTCCCCTAGGAGGAGCAGGACTCCAGTGCAGGGAGGAACAGGACTCAGTGCAGGGAGGAGCAGGACTCCAGTGCAGGAGTAGCAGGACTCCAGCAAAGGAGTGGGAGAGATTCGGTGTGCTCAGAGGAGAGAATAAACAGGCGCTTTCATCTTTATCTACTCCAAGGGATGTAGCCCAGGGTGGGCTATTATTGTTCTTACAATTACTTTGCACATACACAGATGAATTCATTTCATTAAGTGCAGCTTAAAGGTAATTTGTACTATTTGGTCCAACAATTTCTACAACTTCTTGCTAACCTGATAACCACAGATAGCAGATAAATTATTGACCTCGTGACTGTCTTAAAATCTGAGGCTTTGAATATCTGCATCGAGAACAGCCTCATGCTAGAAGTATGTGGGAGTCAGAGAAGCAACCAAACAAATGTTTCCTGAGAATGATGTTGGACACATTGTCACATGGCTTTACATATCTGACGTAATTCATGGCTGGCATTTGTTCAAGATCAAGCAGCAAAATCCATGTGTTTCAGGTGCTGGAAAGTAAAATGTCAGTCCAGCATCTCCTTCCAGCCAATGCCTAGTGCATTTTTCACAGAATATTAATCACTCGCTTTGCTCAAATGAGTGGCGCCCCACCCCATTACTCACACCAGTGCACACACCCATGTATTTGCATGTTGTCCCGGAGGACCATTGAGTCTGACATAAAGGTCAGCTCATCTCTTGCTTTTACTCACCAGGACTCCTCAGTTCAGGGTCTTGCAATGAGGTTCCCTGCTCAGGTCCTAGGCTGCTGCTCCTCTGGATCCCGGGTAAGGTCACAGAGGACATGAGCTACGGGAATGTTGAGGAGGGGAGTGGGGGGACTTTTGCGTGCTCTGTCTGTGTGTTGTATGATGCCTCTTTGATTTGATGGTTGGAGCTGAGAGAGTGAGACACATTACATTTGGAGCAAGGGCCTGTGCTCTACAGAGATGAGGCAACACAAAGATGAGAGCTGGTTTGGTGCCGCTTACTGCTAAACTATTCTTGCCACCCCTGTCATAGGTTTGATGCATAAATATAAGCTTTCAAGAAATGACAGGGAAAGGTATATTTTGACCAAAATCATAAAGAATTGAAACAATGTTGCTGATCATTTTCAAAGGAATTTTCCATGATTTTCTCTCAATCTTTTTATTTTCAGGATCTAGAAGTGATGTCGTGCTGACCTTAGTCCCACTGGCTCTGTCTAAATTCCTGGAGAATCTGTTTCCTCTCTGCATTGCTAGTGAGAGCCTTGTACATAATGATGGAAACACCTACCTGCACTGGCTTCCATCATCCCCGGCAACCTCCAAAGCCCATGATATATAAAATTTCTAATAGAGATCCAGGAGTCCCGGACAGGTTCAGGTGGGTGGGTCAAAGACAGATTTCACTCTTCAAATTAGCAAGGGTGATGGAGCCCGAGGATGCTGGCATTTACTACTTCAATCAAGGTACAAAGTTCCTCCCCAGTGATACAGAAGCCTCTGACTAAAACCTCCTCATGGCCTGACCAGACACCACACATGTTCTCCTCTAATGAGCAGACATAGAGTCTCTGAGTCCTGTGAGAGGAAGGTGTTGGGGTCCAGGGCAGGAGTGATGCAGCTCGGCTCTGTACCTTCAGGCCCTGGGCTGAACTGCAGACTTACATTAGGGGCCTGTCAGGGGCAGCCCCATGGCAGAGCACAGAGGTGTTGAGGGCAATGTAGAGCTATGAGGATGAGCTGCAGTGGCCTGACAGCCATGGAAGCCTGATGTCATCTCCTGCCTTGCCCTACATTTAAGGAAATTTATCATCTAAGGCCCAAATAATTCACGCAATTAGTTGGAAACATCCTAATACATAATAGAATTTTCCTTGTGCTTTAAAATCAGCAAAGTGCCTCCTATGGGGGAAAGGAGACAGTATAGCAGGAGAGGAGCTTGCTGGCATGAAGGGTCTGGGGTGGGATCACAGGCACTGATACTGTTCCCCTGAGTCATAAAACCAGGAGTAAACCTTAAGCAATTCGTCAGGTTTGGCACCAAAAAACATCAAACAATATCAAATACAAAAGCATTCATAGCCCGGCATCCCTGGCCTCCCCAGGCCTCTCACCCCTCTGTGCTCAAGGGCCTCCTCCATGTCCTTGAATGAGGCTCCTGTGTCTGTCCCAACTCCCTGTCTTGGAACTTAAGGGCCCCAGTTCATGCTGGGCTTCACACATGGGCCCAGGAGCCTTCAGAGTTGGGGGCCTGGTTTCCCCTGGTCTTAAAGTTCCCCCTTGTCTGATCATTTTAATGACTCCTGTGCAGTGACATTCTTGTGACAGGGTCAATGGAAGCAAAATGTAGCAGAGGACTTTCTCTAACACACTCTTACAGTCCCCAGAGAACCAAACTCTTGTATCAGGTGGTACAAGTGGGCAGGAGGGAACTGCGCCACCGGTGTCCCATGGGAATCAGAATGGGCTGAGGGTAACTGTCCTAGGACCAGACTGACCCTTGTGCTCCTAAAAGCTGCCCTCGTCTCACATGACACCTGGCGTGACATTGTCCTGAGCTCAGCTCCAGAGAGGACCATGAAAGTTAAAGTGAAATGGGCAAAGTGAAACACCTGCTCTTTCCCAGCCCCACTGGCCTCAGGACCCCCAGAGGGGAACTGCCCCTTCATGATGCTGGTGGTGAGAAGTTAAAGATAAAATCATACTTTCAGAAAACTCCTCTACCTAGTCATATAGAAATCAAGAGCCTAAAGCCTCTACCAGAGGAATTATCCAATAAATAGTCACACAGCCTGGGAGGAAAATCATTGATCCACAGCGAAGGTAACTCTTGGGCCATGAAGAAATGGCATCAGGATTTACTATAGAGACCCCATTGACTACTTCTCAGTAGAGAGTTGTGTCACCTACAGCCACACACAGTCTGAGGAGCACATCCTGAGATCAGCCAAAGCCAGGCAGGAGAGTAAAAGTAGGATTGAGGATATAAGCCCCTCAATCCACCCAGGGGTTCCTGAACCAGTTTCAGTGCATCAATGTAGCTATATCTGGAGTGTCTCTGATAATGCCTGACTAAATTATAGACACAGGCATGGTTATGAGCCCTGGTGTCCACCATAAACTCCTCAATAGCAGATCCTCAACTCTTACACCGAACTGTTCCGCTTTTGACTGTGTAAGAATTGCCTAGAGGACAATTGCTCCTAGCACTGGGCAGCAGCTTCTCCTAACCATACCCAGACACCCAAAATCAAATAGTCAGGAAAATATGATGATTTGTTTCGCCCATGTTCATTTCCCATTATGTCTCGGTGCTCTGTAGGATCTAGAGAGTGAATGCAGACTCAGGACAATCTCACTATTCCAGGAAGGCTCCAGGGTCCCCGCACTTTGCCTCCTACTCGGAAGTATCTTGTCATCTTGGGGTCTCTGGACAGCCAATAGGATGGGACAGATCTGACTCTTTTCTCCTCCTAGTCCTCCACTCTCCTCCGCAGCCCCACCCCCTATCTCCCCTGCCTCCCCAAAGGAGCCTGGGAGTGTGGACTCTCTGTCTCCTCCCTGTTTGTGACTCACAGACTCCAGATCACGCTGTGTCACAAATGCTCTGGTGTCTGCGGAGTTGGCCTTAGGTTTCTCTTACATCTTGTCCATTTGGCCCTGAAGTTTTGATTGTCTCCGGAATCATTGGTCAGGTTCTATGTTGCATTGCAGTGCAGTGCTGGAATAAGGGAGCAATGTAGCGGTGGTTACGAGCCCTTGAGCAGGCAGATGGGGCCCTAGCGAGAGCAGAATCCTGTTACTGGAGTGAATGATGGATCCTCACGGTGGGGGAGATCCTAACATTGTGTCAAGTGTGATGCAAAAATGTCTCTGATCCAGTCAGTCCTGGGCCCTGCAGAGGGGGGGAGCCCGAGCTGTTCTGTGTGGGACAGAAGAACTGGGGTTGGCCCCAGATACAGACTGATCCTGAGAGTAAATCGCCTCCTCTAGGGTCCATGACCTATGAGGGCCCTGTAGGGCACCCCCGAACATACCGCTTCATAGAAAATCTCAGACGGTCCAGGCTATCTGATACCTTGGTGGTAGTCATGCTGGCCAGCAGAGCATGGATCTGGTTTGAACTCTAGGTGCTGAATTCAGTAGTGGGAAACCTTAGGCTGTGAACCTATAGCTGGCTTGACATTCAGGATTTCTACAGAATAAAGAATCAATACGGTGTGGGGTGGTCGGCACCTCTTGGAACCTGCAGCCTACTCAGCTCACACAGCTGTCCGCACAGCAGATGATGCGCCTCCTGTGTGGATTCTTTCACACCACACTAGCCCAACCACACCACGGGCACTGCATCCAACAGGTGTCCTCTTACTGACGTGAATCCTGACACCTGGGGTGTCCTCATGCCCTTCACGTGGGTTATCACCACAGTCTTCCTGATGCCAAGTTCTGCACCTGAACCCCGAGACACTGCCTTAAAATAGCAGGAGATTGTGACCGAGGTGATACACAGGTGACGGATAGAGCATTCACGTGAACTCACGCGGCACTAAGTTGTGAACAGTAACATCATACTTTGGGTGACCTTGCCTCTGTGCATCTCTGTCTGGTTATCATGGCAGTGTCTAACCCAAAATCTCAGGGACTGGCACCCGACAGCATGGCAAAGCCGGTGCTGGGGTCTCTGGTTAGGGGCCCAGGTTTCATGGTTACCTGTAAAGGTTTCACAGTTCCTGGCCTCGAGACTCTACCGCTTCCCTCCCCTGCCTCATCCAATCACTTGTCACCCCTATCTCAGGTGTGTGATCTTCCTTTCGCTAGCAGACACCCCAGAATCCAGCCCAAAGCCCAGAACTTACAAGGGTGGCCAAGAGCCCAGAGACTCGAAACGCCTAGAGACACCTGCTGCTTTCCTCCCCAATGGCTGCGTCCAAGCACCCTTGCCACCCACAATCTCTGCAGGTATTATATCCAAAATTCAAAACTGTGCAGACGAGGTATGTTGGGTTTCAAATGAACATAGACTCACATTTTCTTTTCCACAAAATTCTGAAAGAGCCTAGGCACCCCTGAACTGTACTATTTAGGCCACAGAGTTCACAGGTTGCATCCCAAAAGGTTACAAAGCAACGCAGATCATCTCCCACCAAGCTTCAGTGGAATGAAGCTAAGTAACCCACTTGAGCTTTCATGTGCAATAAAGATGAGCTATATAACCTCTCTGAGAAGGAGTTTAGGAAAAGAACTGTTAAGGATCAAAAGGAGCTCAAAGAAACAATGAAATACAAAGTCAATAAAACAGCACAGGATATGAGAGCAAAAATGAGGATAATGCAAACAAAAAATAGAAGCAGATATGACAAAAATTAAAACATGGTAAGAGAAATGAAAACTCACTGATGACTGCATTTATGACTTGACAATATAGTCTTTTAAAAAAAATTTTTTATTATACCACCGTGAAACATACAATTACAAAGGTGTTCATAATTGGTTCTTGGTAATACAGTATACCAGCACCCCATCCCTCCACCAGTGCCCCATTTCCACCACCAATGTACCCTCCCCCCCCCTTCCCCCCCAGGCTGCCTTTAATAGCAGGTACCCCAGTTTCCTCTCTTTCTCTCTCTCTCTCTCTGTCTCTGCATCTCTCTCCCTCTTATTTTACACATTGTGGCTAGCCCTGCAGATATTTAGAGTTTATCACTTAAGTCTCTTGTGTGTATATTCAATGGTGAGTTTTAATCTGCCATTACCATTTCCCCATATTTAGTAAAACACTGGTATCTATTTATGTCCTATTAATGAATGCAGTCATTCTATATCTGTCCTTTTCCTTCTGACTAATTTCACTCAGCATGATAGTCTCCATGTCCATCCATTTGCAGGTAAATTTCCATAATTTCATTCTTTCTGACAGCCGCGATAGTATTCCATAGTGTAGATGAAACTACAGTTTCTTTAGCCAGTCCTCTGTTCTCGGCATTTAGGTTGTTTCCAGATTCTAGCTATAGTGAATAGCGCAGAGATGAATAAAGAAGTACAGATAGTGTTTCTGCTATGTGTTTTTTGGTCTCTCGGGTATATTCCCAGGAGTGCTATTGCTGGATCAAATGGGAGCTCAATATCTAGCTTTCGGAGGAATGCCCATATTGTTTTCCAAAAGGGCTGGACCAGTCGGCACTCCCACCAACAGTGGATCAGAGTCCTTTTTTTCCCCACATCCACGCCAGCACCGGTTCTTGCTGTTTTGGATGTGTGCCAGTCTCTGTGGGGTGAGATGGTACCTCATTGTTGTTTTGATTTGCATCTCCCCTGATGATTAAAGATGAAGAGCACTTTTTCATATGCCTTTTGGCCATTCGAATTTCTTCTTTGTGGAAGCTTCTGGTTCATTTCTTCTCCCCATTTTTTGATGGGGTTGGCTGTTTTTTCTTGTGGAGTGCTACCAGTGCCTGATATATCCTGGATATTAACCCCTTGTCAGATGGGTATTGGGTGAATATCCTTTCCCACTCTGTGGATTGTCTTTGTATCTTGGTCACCGTTTCTTTTGAGGTGCAGAAGCTTTTCAGTTTTATATAATCCCATTTGTTTATCTTTGCTTCCATTTGCTTTGGTCAGTGGTGTGTCAGCCTTTAAAGATACTTTTCGCTTCGATGTCGAGCGCTTTCTCCTATGTTTTCTTCGATGTACCTTATAGATTCATGTCTGATGTTGAGATCTAGAATCCATTTTGATCTGACTTTTGTGCATGGCGTTAGAAGGAGGTCTAAGTTCATTTTTTTACATGTAGCTGCCCAGTTTTCCCAGCACCATTTGTTGAAGAGGCTTTCTTTGCTCCACTTATTTTTTTGCTCCTTTATCGAAGATTAAGTGGTTGTATATTTGAGAGTGTGTTTCAGGATACTCAGTTCTATTCCATAGGTCTACAGGTCTGTCTCTATACCAATACCACACTGTCTTAATTACAACTGCTCTGTAGTAGAGCTTGAGGTTGGGGAAAGTGATACCTCCCATCTTCTTTTTCCCAAGGATTGCTTTAGCTATTCTGTGGGGGTTTATTATTCCATACAAATTTTCAGGAGTGTTTGTTCAATTTCTTTGAAGAACATCATGGGTATCTTTATAGGGACCGCAGATTGAATCTGTATAAAGCTTCTAGGGAGTATTACCATTTTGATAATGTTAATCCTTCCAATCCATGAGCAGGGAATGTGTCTCCATTTCCTCAGGTCTTCTTTTATTTCCTGAAGTAACGTTTTGTAGTTTTCTTTGTAGAGATCCTTTACATTCTTTTGTCAAACTGATTCCTAGGTATTTGATTTTCTGCGGTGCAATTGTGAATGGGATAGTTTCTTTAATGTCCCTTTCTTCTCTTTCGCTGTTTGCATATAGGAAGGCCATTGACTTTGGGGTATTGATTTTGTACCCTGCTACTCTACTATAGGAATGTATTATTTCTAGGGGCCTCTTGGTAGAGAGTTTCGGGTTTTCCAGGTATAATATCATGTCATCTGCAAATAGTGATAACTTGGCTTCTTCCCTTCCTATCTGGATGCCCTTAATGTCTTTTTCTTCCCCACTGATTGCTATGGCAAGTACTTCCAGTACTATATTGAATAGAAGTGGTGAGAGTGGGCAGCCTTGTCTTGTCCCTGATCTTAAGGGAAGGCTTTCAGTTTTTCCCCCATTGAGAATGATGCTCGCTGCTGGGCTTGTAGTAGATGGCCTGGATTATCTTGAGGAAGGTTCCTTCAATCCCCATTTTACGGAGAGCTTTCATCATGAACGGGTGTTGAATCTTGTCAAATGCCTTCTCTGCATCTATTGATATGGATCATATGGTTTTTATTTTTCTTTTTGTTGATATGATGTATTATGTTGATTGACTTGCGATGTTGAACCATCCTTGCTTTCCCGGGTGAATCCCACTTGGTCATGGTGTACAATCTTTTTGATGACTCTTTGGATTCTATTTGCTAGTATTTTTTTTGTTGAAGATCTTAGCATCTGTGTTCATCAGAGATTGGTCTGTAGTTTTCCTTTGTGACATCTCTGTCTGCTTTGGGTATCAGGGTGATATGTGCCTCGTAAACGCTATTTGGGAGTGTTTCTGTTTCTTCAATTTGCCGGAAGAGCTAGAAAGAATTGGGAGTGGGTCCTCTTTAAAGGTTTTGTAGAATTCACTGGTGAATCCATCTGGCTGGGCTTGTGTGTTTGGGGAGACTTTTTGATTACCGTTTCCATCTCCTCGATGGGAGATAGGTTTGTTGAGGTATTCCAAATCTTCTTGTTGCAGACTTGGGAAGCTATAGGAATTTAGGAATTTGTCCATTTCTTCTAGGTTCTCTTGTTTTGTGGGCATTCAGGCTCTCATAGTAATCTCTGATGATCTTTTTGAATTTCTGTGTTTCTAGTTGTGATGTCCCTTTTTTATTTCTGATTCTATTTATTTGGGTTCTTTCTTTTCCTTTTCTTACAAGTCTTGCAAAGTGGTTTGTCAATCTTGTTTATTTTTTTTCAAAAGAACCAGCTTTTGGTTTGGTTGATCTTCTGGATTGTTTTTTGACATTCCATCTCATTGATTTCTGCTCTAAGTTTTATTATTTCTTTCTTCTGCTTGGGTTGGGCTCCTTTTGTTGATCACTTTCTTAAGATCTTAAGTTGGTAAGTCAGACTGTTTATGATGGCCTTTTTCTTCTTTTCTGATGAATGCTTGAAGAGCTATGAACTTGCCTCTTAACATGCTTTTTGCTGTATCCCACAAGTTCTGGTAATTCTGTGTCTTCAGTCTCATTTGTTTTCAGGAATCTTTTTGGATTTCCTCTTGATTTCTTTTTATGACTTGCTGGTTGTTCAGCAGTGAGCTGTTTAGTTTCCAGGTACTTGGTATTGGTCTCCGTTTTTTGTGTACAATTAATCTTCTATTTTCAGTATCATGGTCTAAAAAAATAGTTGGCACAATTTCTATCTTCTTGATTTATGGAGGTATGATTTATGGCTCAGCATGTGATCTATTTTGGAGTATGTTCCATGTGCACTGAGAAAAAGTGTATTCAGCTTTTTTGGGGATGAAATGCCCCGTATATGTCTACCAGCCCTCTTTCTTCCATCTTTTTCTTCTTTTTAGGGCCAGTATTTCCTTGGTAAGTTTCAATCTTGTTGATCTATCCATGGTTGATAGAGCAGTGTTGAAGTCTCCAACTACAATTGTGTTGCTGTCAATGTCTTCTTTGAAGTCTATTAGTAGTTGTTTTAGGTATTTTGTGGCCCCTGGTTGCATATATGTTTAATAGCATGATTTCTTCCTGATATATGCATCCCTTGACTATTAAGAAGTGACCCCTCACTGTCACCTTCTGACCTTCTTCAGCCTGAAGTCTATGTTGTCGGATACCAGTATGGCTACCCCAGCCTTTTTGGATGGGTTGTTTGAGTGAAGGATTGTTTTCAGCCTTTTTATTTTTGAGGCTGTCTTTGCTCATTGTTCAGGTGTGTTTCTTGAGAGCAGCAGGGTGTCGGATTCAATTTTTGAATCCATTTTGCCACTCTGTGTCTCTTAACTGGTGCATTTAAACCATTGACATTGAGAGAGATTATTGTCATGGGATTTGTCCATCTTTTCTGTATAGGTTGGTTGTTCTTTTGGGTTTGTCTCCCAGTCTTATAGTAGATCTTTCAGTCCTTCTTTTAAGGTTGGTTCTCGATTTTACAAAGTTCCTAAGCTGTTGTTTAGCCAAGAAGTTGTATATCTGTCCTTCAAATCTGAGTGAGAGTTTAGTGGATATAGAATTCTTGCTGAGGCATTCATTTCATTGAGTTTTTTACTATATCCCACCACTGCCTTCGGGCTTGGAGGGTGTCTTCTGAGAAGTCTGCTGAAAGTCGAATGGATGTTCCTTTGTATACAATTTCCTTCTTTGCTCCTTTGCTGCAGAATTATGTCTCTGTCTATGGCATCCATTACTTTGACTAGGAGTGTGCTTGGGTCTTTCTATTGGGGTCTCTTCTTGCTGGTACACGTCGGGCTTCTTGGATCTAATGCCTTCGTCCTTTAACTTGGGGAACTTTTCAGCCAGGATGTTTTTAACTGTTTTAATTTCCTTGGGGGTTACTCCTGTCCCTCTGGGACTCCGATGATTCTTATGTTGTTCCGCCTGGCTTCCATCCCATTCCTCTGTTCCGTTGCTGATCCATTTTCCGGTCTTTTTCCATCTTATGTAGTTCTCCGAGTGCTTTCTGCAGCTCATCTTCAGTCTCACTGGATTCTCTCTTCCGCTGCTGCATCCTACTGTTGAGAGCCCCATTGTGTTTTCATTTCATCTACTGAGTTTTTAAGCTTATGATATTTCTATTTTGCATGGTTCTCATTTCTGCTCTCATTTCCTCCCGTAATTTATTGACTGCCCCTTTCAACTGCTTCGTTTATGTTTTCCTGTATTTTATTGATATCTGCTCCATTTTTTCCGTTGAGCTCTTAAACATCCTACCAATTTCCATTTCTCTAAATTCATTGTCAGAGAGATCATGCATCTGCATTCTTTTTGAGTCTTCAGGTTGATTTCTTCATCTGTCTTCGAACTGAGGGATCTGCGCGTTGTTTCCCATGGTGTTGTGTGTGCTCAGGGATAGATTCCTCTAGTGTACTGTTTCTTTTCTTGAGGGTATTACTTTTTCCCTTGGTGTTGAATTTCCTAGTTTTGTATTAATAAGCTGCCGCATGATAGAGCTACCGCCCGGCCAGCCTCACACCCAGGGAGAATACCTGAGAAGGAACAGGCGAGGTGGTGAGAGTTCAAAGAGTGTCCTATTTACTTCCACTTCGCTTCAGACTTC
>JAJIBD010023646.1:0-117664 GCA_021461705.1 Cryptotis parvus | reverse complement strand
GAACTATTGAAATGATCCCTGAAAGTATAGTCTCTCTCTCTGGAGGGGTCTGTCTCTGCCTCCTCTAGGCTCTCTAGGAAAGCCACTTCCAGAGCTCTGAAACCACACCTGTCCACTCTCGTTCAATAATATATATATAAGATGCCCCCTCTCTTAGACATGTATACCCATATAATCTGCTTTCCTTGCTCTCCCTGTGCACAGCCATTCATGAGGCAGTCGGGGGCATGGCCCGGGATTCTAGCCCTGGCCACCTCGGCAGGGCCTCACCTTAACTCAGACCCCTCCTCACTCCACAGGCGCCGCCATTTTCCACTTCTGGACTTCCTCTTGCGTCAGGCTCCACAATAAATATTACAGCTATACAAACTACGGATCAAGCTTCCACCCTGCAGCAGCTTTATCCTCAATCCGGCCCAGGTATGCTGGTCCAGAGACTTTCTCACACATGGGGCAGAGCTGTTCCTTGCTCTCCCTGTGCACAGCCGTTCATGGGCAGTCGGGAGGCATGGCGGGTTCACAGCCCTGGCCCACCACCTCGGCAGAAACCTCACAGCAAGCCAGACCACCCCTCTCCTTTCTACCCAGGCACCGCCATTTTCCACTTCTGGACTTCCCTCTCGTCCAGAGCTCCCACACCCAGCAGACCAGCCCATCACAGGGCCGCTTGCGGCGCTGCTGCAACCTATGTTCTCAATAATGCTTTATTTGTTTAAAAGGATTTGCCTCCCGGCTCAAACAAGCCTGGCTTCTAAACTTCGTGTTGCGACGTTGTTGATGATGTATCTGTACTCAATATATATGATAATGCCAAATTCCAGTAACATAAATTATATTAGGTCACATTCCCATGACCTATTATAATGGTTTGAAGGCTCTTTATGTTCCTGCTGCTTTAGCAAGCCGGTGGCTTTCTACTGGCATGAGACAGGACATATAGATATTATAGTGTTACCAGCTCTAGCAAATAGATGATCTAGCGGGAAGATGGAAGCGATATTCGATGAAATGTGATGTTCCTGGAGCAAGCTTCAAAGTTCCTTACTTAGGCTCTCTAACTTGAGACAGGACATGTGGAATGTTACTACAATTTGCCACTCAAGCAAATCGATGATGAACAGGAGAGGCAGACACATTGAAAAGATCCACATGATTTTTCAAGCAATGATTCACAATCACAATCACACAACAATTGATTATCTTATTTTGATTATATTACAATATTGATTATCTTATTTTATTTTTTGGAATAGTAACATTTACTATGCGGTGACAAGCATGAAGAAATCTTGACCTCTTTTTTAAGAGACAGAGTTAAATCTGTATCCCATGTTTTGATTTTCCACCCCTATAACCCAATCGTCTATCAGCGCTTCTCTCTTTCGTTACTCTGGCCTGGATGGACCTTGGAAGCCAGGCGTGGTGGGTTTTCCTGATGGTCTCCACAATGCATATATCACAAAGGCTTTAATCTTCAACTCTAGCATTATTTGTTTTCCGGGAGTCAACTCAGCCTGAATGGCTAGAAGTAGCAGCGCCTGCCGGTACTGGTTAAAATTACATTTTTCCTATGTCAGTTGCCAGGTGCGATGTCTGACCCAGTCTCCGTCTGTATCTGCATCTTTCTTTCGCAGAGAGAAGAAAGAGAGAAATCCACCATCTACCACCTACCAAGGGCCAGGTCAGGAATTAACTTACGATTGATTACATCCTAATAACGTATCAGCAGAAGCCAGGGAAAGCTCCCCAGACTCTCCTGATCTATAAGGCAAACAGGTACAAACAGGCGTCCCTGTTTTTCGCAGAGCTTCTGGACCAGTTGTCAGATACCAAAGCAATCAAATAATCAGAAAACTCAGAATTCGCTCAGGCTATTTTACATTACCTCCCCTGGTACTCTGCGAGGTTGGGCAGTGGCGCGAGCACAGGGAGTCTATCATCATCACCAGGAATGTGTTCCTACCTACTATATGGGTCCAGGCTACGCAATTGGGGCACTAAAGTCCCATACCTACTGCTCCTATTCTGACTCTACAGCCTGAAATCCCTCCCTCCCTCCCCCTCTCTTTTCTCCCTGTCCTTCCCCTCTCCTCCAAACCACGCCTTCCCACCATCTCACTCTCCTCCCTGATAGGAGCCTAGAGTAATGGATTCTCTGGTCTCCTGTGCTGAACTCACACTCCCCAGATTTTACTGCATCACACAGGCTCTGAATTGCCTGCATATTGGACCCAGGTTTCTCTTACATACATGCTGCCATTGCTGACCCAAGTTCTAATCATCGCCATGAATCTCTCTGTGCGAGGGTCCTTCAGGTAAATTTCATGGAGAAAGTGTAGGGGGTGGTTTAAAGATATGTGTTGACAGATGAGGCCACTGAGAGCAGTCCTGCTGCATATGAGAGCAATGGCCATCCGGGAGGGAGATCTCTCCGGCCTGAGTCGAGGCGAGAGGCAACAAGCCCCAGGAGTCCTGTCCTGAACTCTGAGGGACTGGGGAGGCCACAAAGAGCTGCTCTTGCCTGACAACCAGGGAGGCCCCATCCCATCTGGTAACTGAGAGGAAACTGTCTTCTCTTGTGTTCAGGATGACTGCAAGGTGCCCTGTACCTGCTACTTCATAAAATATATTCTAAAATAAATAAAGGTTAAAATTAATCATGCCTATTTGGCTAGGAGTTTGCAATGGTGCTTTGTCCGCCATACTACCATATTGCTGCCAGCTAGAACTCTCAGGTCCAGAGGGCGGATTTTAGCTGTAGCCAATTGCTGAATTCAGTGGAGAGGAGACCACAGGACTGAGCCAATACCTGATTTGCAGTTGAGGATTTGCTTTAGAATGAAAAACTCTATACACAGTTGGGATGGGATGGCAGCTCAGGAACCTGATTCTAACTCACCTCACAGCACCGTGCCCACACCAGCCGAGTCCACAGCCTGGCGCGCGAATTCTTTCTTTTTTCCATTCTTGCACCTATCACCATGGGGTGATAGCGCACCTCCTGCGCTATCACCCATGGGAGGCGTTCTTCTCCCTCCACCGGAGTGTCAATAGACTGTTTCTGAATTCACAGAACTGTGGGGATGTTCTCGCTACCCTTTCATTTTGGTTTATCACTCGGTCTTCACTTGAGGCATACCCAAGAAGCCCCTTTCACCTGGTCATGAAAGACACTGTCTTAGAAATAGCGGAAGACTGTGACTGACGAATCACTGTGGTGAGCAGATACTCTCTGAACAGAGTGTCAGGGAGGCGATCAGGCTGTGTGTAGCCGAACTAAATTCAGTAGAAGGGACTTCAGCACGTCTCTGCACAGCTCCACTTACTGCAGCGGCACACACTAAATGCATCTGCAGTTCATTCATGTAGAGTGTTCTTGAAGAAAATGAGGGCAGATCATAAAAATACAAAGTCACAGCTTGTCATTCGCAAAAATAACTTAATTTGTTCCCGACCCCTGAGTGTGAGGGGCAAGTGTCACCATAATGGCTTCACACCAAGATTATTTCTACAGAGCATATTCACACTGTTACCCGAAGTAGCACTTCCTCATTGACCAGAAGGAGAAGCTACACATTGGCTGGTACCTCCAGAGTGTGAGGAAGGTGCTTACATCTCATGGGGAATTAAAGTCTAATCTCACAATGAGAAAATGAAACATTTCAGTGACAGGGATGCGCCATGGTAATTTATATTCAACATCACTTGAATGCGTGGAACCAAGTAGGCCCAATGAGGAGAAATGAAAGTCTGAGTACAATTGAAGGCAAGTGCGTAAACTTGGAAGATTTCATTTAACCTGCAGCTCCATCCACTTCCTGAATTACATCAAAAATTACATATATCACATCTTGTAAGGGTCTTAGTACTCACGCTAGCTCTGGTGACACACTTCTGTCTTATGGTTTCCTGGTCAACCATTAGTGATTTTGCTGTTAGTTCCAGTGAAAGCTGCATAAATTATATATATAAACTTTATATGATTCTAAATAAAAAGGAAAGAATATATATAGAGAGAAGAGGGAGAGAGACAGAAACACAAGAAATAGAAAGAGAGAGAGTAAGATACTATGTTGTTTTTCTTTAAGACTGACCTGGTGTCACAATTATCTATTTCAGTGTGGTGAAAAGTCTACCTCTCAGGTTCACTACCAGTAAGTCTGAAATTCCTACATGCTGTTTCTCAAAAATGGCCTCTGATGGGAAACTGACCCCCATAGCTAACAGGGGGAAAAAATCCTGCATCTGAGAAGCTCTGGACAGACACAGAGAGTTAGTGTCCCATTGTCAATAGGGGCGGGGTCCTGTGCGTGATGGGGTGAGTCTGGAGCAGCAGTCATACGCCGAAGTTTCAGTAAATTATTATCTGTTTCTGCAGCATGAAGAATGCCAGTACCATCTGTCTGCTATGGATAGTATTGGGGTGGGATATTAGGGATATTCCCAATTCTGTCACATCAATTCACCTTTGACATAACTCTGCTATGATTATAGACAGAAATAATAAACCATCACTCAATGATCAGTGAGATTCAGGAGGTGATTATATGGAGCATAAACATACACAGGGAGCTCCTTCTCCCCATAGGCGCACCCAGGGCCGAGGGGAGAGAGGGGCTCTGCTGACAGGAGGAGGGTCTCCTGAAATAACCCTGCAGGCCCTTGACCTTCACTCTCCAGTTTCCCGAGAGTGTAGGAAAGTCACGTGTGAGTGTGAGCACTGGGGCTGTGTGTTCCTGTGAGGGAGGCTGATCTGGAGGCTTCATAACCCGGCCCCCTCTAAGCAGATTCTGCCTTAGGGGCACCTCAGGCCAAGGGGTCTTCTGACTCTTCTCACCTCACAGGTACTATAAAAAAAGGACACATGACTCATTCTTGGTTAATTGCTGAGAGTCTGGCGTTCCTCGTAGGTGATTCACCTTCAGGCAGAGATACAGTGTCCCGCAGGACACAACCTTTGCAAACTGGAGACCTAGGGGTCCCAGGGAAGGTGTGGCAGGAGGAGCAGGACTCCAGTGCTGTATTATGAGAGGAAAAAACAGCAAACATTCCTAAGTAATTTTCTCTTCACAAGGTTATGAAGCCCCTATCATACATTTTTCTGTCAATTCTTTGTATAAAAACACTATGAATTCAATTCACTTGATGTAGAAAAGGTCATTACTAGTATTTGGCTCTAACAATATTAAACTTATGTTAACAGGCTAAAACATACATTAGAGAATTGTTGAAATCACAGCTGCCTTAATATTTGACACTTTGACTATTTGAAGTGGGAACTATCTCAGACTAGACATGGGCTGGGAGGAATAGAGCGCATTGGCAGATCTTTTTCTGAGGGTGATGTGGACACACTTTCACAAAACTCAAGTGTTCGAGGCACCAGAAATCTATTCTTGTAAAGATAAAGCAGTAGAAACCCAAGCTAATCCCACATAAGGCTAAAAAAAAAAGTTCAGGTCCAGCATCTACCTCACCAGGCAACCTAAAAGTTCATTTCCCCACATTGTTCACAGAATATCTAACAACTGCTGTGTTCATATGGAGGCTCCCCCTCCTTTAGCATTTCTTACACTGATGCACCACCCGTGTATTTGCATGTTGTCCCGGAGGACCACGCTGGAGTCTGACATAAAGGTCAGCTCTGCTCTTGCTTTCACTCACCAGGACTCTCAGTTCAGCGTCTAGCAAATGAGGTTCCCTTGCTCCAGGTCCTGGGGCTGCTGCCCTCTGGATCCCGGTAAGTCACAGAGGACATGAGCGATGGGAACAGTGAGGGAGGGGTGTGGGGACCCTTGTGGCTTTTCTGTCTGTGTGTTGGACGACGCCTCTCTGATCTGATGCTTAGAGCTGAGAGTGAAACACATTCTGGAAGGAACAATGGCTGGTGCTTTGCAGAGACGAGAGAATAGAGATGACAGAGCTGGCTAGAGGCAACTTTGTTAAAGCTAAACTATTTTACATTTTTCATGGCATAAATTTGATGAAAAAATATAAACCATTCCAGTAATGACAGAGAGGGAAGGGACTGTACTGATGAGGCCTTGTTGAGCTGTAGACACCCCACATTAGGGTCTGTCACAGGGGCAGCCCTGGCGGGCAGAGCACAGAGGTGTTGAGGGCATATGTGAGCCATGAGGGATGAGCTTCAGTGACCTGACAGCTATGGGAAGCCGACATCATCCTCCCTGCCTTGCCTACATGTAAGGAATTTTTATTACCAAAGACTCAATTCATACAGGCCATTCAGTTCATAAGATCCTATCACATAATGGATTTTTCCATGTGTCAGTATAATCATTACAATAAATACCCTCCTACGGGTAAGGACAGTACAGCAGGAAGGGAGCTTGCTGGCATGTGGGTGTCAGGGGTGAATCCACAGGCACCGATACTGTTTCCTCAGAGTTTCCATAAACCAGGAGGAAGCCTTAAACACTCATCTATGGCACCAAACCACCAAACAAGCTAACAAATAAATGAAAGCATTTCACAGCTCCGGACCCCTGGCTCCCCTCCCCAGGCCTCTCACCTCCTCCTGCTGCCTCCTGGGCTTCTCCTCCATGTCCCTGATGGAGGCTCCCGTGTGTCTCTCCGACTTCCTGTCCTGATCTTACGGGCTCCACTTCATGCTGCTTCACACATGGGCCCAGGTGCGTTGAGAGTAGGGGCCTGGTTTCCTCATTCTTGCCCAGAATTACTCTAGTCTCACCCATTTCTATGGACTCCTGTGCAGGACGCTCTTGGGGACAGGGTCGTGAGAAGCAGAAATTAGGGAGAGGGAGTTTCTCTGATGCTTGCTCACATCCTCCAGAGAACGAATCCTTGTATCAGGTGGGCAAGTGGGGCAGGAGGAAACTGCATCACCGGGTGTCCCATGGGATCTGCAATGGACTGAGGATAACTGTGTCCTAGCACCAGACTGACCCTGTGCCCCTGTGTGCCTCCTGTTTCACACGATACCTGGTGGACACTGTCTGAGCTCAGCTCCAGAGATGACCCATGTAGGGCCAAATGGGTCCTCTAGGTAAGCTGAAACCTGCTGAATCCCAGGGCTCCAGAACCCCTGTGTCTTTCTGTGCCCAGAGCTGTGTCAGCTCCCCTGGCTCTCAGAGACCCCTGTGAGGGACCTGCGCTTCATGATGCTGGGCGCATAGAGAGAGGTACATGCAGGCAAACATAAAATCATACTTTCAGAAATCATCAATTTTCCCCTAGTCATATAGAAATCAAGAGCCTAAAGTCCTTCTTACCCAAAGGTATTATACAATGAATAGTCATTAATAGTCTGGGAGGGAAAATCATTGATCCCCATAGCAAAGGTTCCAAACATTTGGGCAGTCTCACTTTGCTAGGATCACAGGACACCTGAACCTATAATTAGCTGTGTAAATCCAAAGTATGGCAACTAGATGGTAGACAGGCCCCATAAGTGACTAGGGGAGACCCATAAGCGTTACATAGATGACCCACTAGATGGCAGACAGACCCCATAAGTGACGAGGTGATTCTCAGAGAGAATGAGACAGTAACAAATGCTGGCAGCAGGGTCAGGGGGTCTAAGGTGTGGTGAGAAAGTGTGAAAAGCTGCTAGAGCATGAGTTGTAGCGAGATTTTCACCATTTTCTACTGTGAAAAGTTCATCCTGCCTGTCAGCTATGGACTGTCTATTGGGTATTAAACAGTAACTGGACTTCATTTCCTGTGTGACTCAGAGACAGAGCTGTGGAGTGACTTAAGGTGAGATGAGGTCACAGGAGGGGATTAGATGGTGTCCAGGAGCAGGGGATCCTCCCTCCGTCCCATGGTGGACAGGCAGGAGAGGCCTGAGAGAAGGGGAGAGAGGGCTCTGCTGACAGGGGAGGGTCTCTCAGAGTGACCCATAGGACCTTGAACTTCCCTCTCCAGACTCCAGAGAGTGTAGCATCCTGGTGTGTGGTGTGAGCCCTAAGCCTGTGTGCCTGCCTGTGGGGTACTCCACAACTACCCTCTAAGCAGGGCTCCTCAGGGACAACGTCTCAGTAAAGTGATATGGGGGAGGAGCGGCACTGGTCTCCTTACCTCTCAGGTGCAGCTGCCCCACTGCTGAGAAAAGGGCCTCAGGATTCATCCTTGGATATTGGCTAACAGTAGACATTGCTTGGAGAAGAAGCTAATGGATATTCCTGTCCCCGAGAGATGCTGCCTTAGGAATGAGGGAGACTAGACTGACAGGGACACAGGTGACAGGACAGAGAATTTAGTGTGGACTCTTTCTTGGCACTAAGTTGTGAACAGTAACCCCACAATTTGTGTGATCATTTTCCCTCCTGTGAATCTCTGTCTTGTTTTCATGGCAATTTCAAACCAAAACTCAGGGACTGACCGGGCTTGACGTGCCCAGCAAAAGCATGTGCTGGAGGCCAGGGAGCGCCCTGGAACCACATGGCCCAGAGCACGTGTAGGTAAAGGCTTCACGGTTCCCGACACGGCACCATAGCTTTGAATCTATTGAGCTGCTCAGCCCAGGTGGACGAGAATGTTCAGTGACCTCCACATCCACTGAGCCCTGCATGAGTGCCAAGTAAAATAAATTTGAAAAAAAACAAAAATTTACACCTTAAAAAATAGAAAATTATAGAGGATATAGAGTCAAGGGAAACCTTGGTTGCCTCAGTGATAAGCAGAGTGGAACCAAAGGTTGTGTCCATTCCCTCAGTGCCTGTGACCGTAGGGTGTGACAGCGCCTTCCTTGGGGGGAACAGAGAACAGGCCTTGTCCTGATGTCTGGGCGCACCACAGCTCTTGAGTAACACTTGGGCTCTCCTGGGACCCTGGGAGGAGCATGTGCCCTAAGGGCAAAGTCGCTTCCCCAGAGGACCAGACCCTGACTTCCTGCAGTTGTGCTGGTCCCCACAAGACCTCCCCCTGCCTGCCCAGCCCCCTCATTTGCATGTCCTCAGAGTTCACGTTCTGGACACTCAATAATAAAACCGTATCACCCTGCAGGGTCAGTCACGGTCAGACACGAGTGGACATGAGGGTTCCTGTGCAGCTCCTCTGCTTCCTGCTGCTCTGGCTCCCGGGTAAGAGTGAGCGCAGTTTACACACTTTGCTCTGTCTGACTCTTAGGAACTTTCTCTGTCTTCTGACTAAGACAATGATGCACTGATTTTTTATTTATCTCCAGGTGCCAGGTGTGATATCCTGATGACCCAGCCTCCGTCTGTGTCTGCATCTCTGGGAGAAAGTCACACATCTCCTGCAAGGCCAGTCAGGGCATTAGCGATTATGTAGCCTGGTATCAGCAGAAGCCAGGGAAAGCTCCCAGATTCCTCATCTATTGGGCAACCAGTTTACAAACAGGCATCCCCCAGGGTTCAGAGGCAGTGGCTCTGGGAAAGATTTCACTCTCACCATCAGCAGCCTGGAGCCTGAAGATGCTGCCACTTACTACTGTCATCAGTATAAGAATTATAGCCCCACAGTGATACACCTCAGCACATAAACCCCAGAGTTCAGCTGTGTGAGGCTGGGCTGTCCCAGCTTGCTCCTCCTGGGGCCTCCCCTGTTGAGTGTCAGAAGCAGCCGGGCTGTGTGTGATGGAAAGGTTCTGGTTCAAGCAAGAAGAATGCCTTTTGTCTCCATTATTACCTCTCATCCCAGCAGCTACAGCGTGACAACAGATCTGCTAAATTTTTACCAAATTTCTTTTCTTTTCTTTTTGCTTTATGGGTCACACCCAGTAATGCTCAGTGGTAACTCCTGGATCTTCACTCAGAAATTATTCTTCTGCGGTGCTCAGGGAAAATAGGAATGCCAGAGAGCGAACCTGGGTAGGCCATGAGCAAGGCCAATTCTATTACTCAGCCCCACTTAATTGAAATTCTCTTTCCTAGGGGTCAACCAATAGTACTGCAGGTATGGCATTTGCCTTCCACTTCAATGAATCTGCTTTTATTTTTTTTCAATATTTTATTATAACCATGAGTTATACAATTACAAAGATGTTCCAAGTTTGGGTTTCGATCATACTATGTTCTAACACCCATCCCTCACAAGTGCCTATTTCCCACTACCAATGTGTCTAATTCCTCCCCCTCCCTAGCCTACCTCTATGGCAGGTTCTTTATCTCTTCTCTCTCTCTCCTCTCTCTCTCTCTCTCTCTCTCTTTCTTTCTCTCTCTACCTTCTCTTACACATTGTGGATTACAACACATACAGTTAGAGGTTATCGTGTGTTTTTTTGCTTACATTCAATGCTTCAGTTCTAGGCAGGTATTATCATTTTTGACAATTATTAGCACACCGTTTTCTTCTCCTCTTACCTAACTGGTGAGTCTCACACGTTTGTGGTAGATTCTACCAGTTGACAAGACCTCCTATTCATGTTTTGCCTGATGGTGGATATCGGTATCATAATATATATGTATATATACATATATATTCATGTTATGCAAATAAATGCAGTAGTTCTAGATCTGCTTCTTTCCTTCTGGATAATTTTACTCAACATGGTCCTCTCCATTTCCCTCCATTTATAGGCAAATTTTTCCTAACAGCTGCATAGTAGTCCATTGTGTAGATGTACAACAGTTTCTTTCTCCACACTGACCCTGCTTTTTATCCCAGGAATCCCTTATGGTCACCTCAGCACTGCCAAGAGTAATTCCTGAGTGCAGAGCCAAACGTAATTCCTGAGCTTGCAGTGTGCAAACCAAAAGAGAAAAAATAAAAGAACAAAAGGAAAGAAATTATTTTCCTTCAAGAATGCTAGTGAGGGTGTGTCATATAGAGTTCATGCAGGGACAATCTCTTTAGATGGTCCAGAAACCACTGCACTAATAGATATTTTAAAACCGTAATGAAGTGCCAGAGCAATAGCACAACAGGGAAGCCATTTTCCTTACATTGCGGCCAACCTGGGCTCAATCCCAGGCATCCCATATGGTTTCCAGAGCACCACTAATAGTAATTTCTAAGTGAAGAGCCAGGAGTAACCCATGAGCATCAAAGGGTGTGACCAAAAAAAGCAAAAAAACAAACAAAAAAAAACCAGCATGAAGCTTTCTCACATCAGAGTATGAGGGGCACATGTGCAACGTTACTGCCTCACACACAGCATCTTCCTTGGTGACTAAAGGGAGAAAATGAATCTTGCCGTGAGCTGGCACCTAGAGGTAGAGGTTGGGGCAGCGATGAGCTAGTAACTTGGTTGGGTGGCCTTGAAGTCAAGTTGCCATCAATATCAAGTTTACAGATAGGGGTTAATACCCTTGAGTGTAGTTTATACCATACCACATATGATGAAGGTGGGGAGGAAATACAAGCAATTGAGAGATCACATAAAAGAAAAATTTTGACATTGTATCCTAAGCCCAAAGTCCTGCTTTCTTGGCCTTCTGGGAAAATCCCCAAGATCTCAGTGACTGGGCTTCCCTGTCACTCAGGCTCTGAAAATCTCAGTGAATATAAATAGCAGAAAAGAATTTGTTATTTAAGGAAATTCCTTGTTCAGGAAATTAAAAATCCATATCTTCATTCCATGTTTTTCTTTGTCAGATCCTCTCATCCCAGGCCTCTCACTCCAGACCCTGGGGAAACTGGCCAGAGCAGGAAGCCCCCTCGGCCATGTGATTGTTGCACCCTGGACACTGGCTCTGACTCCTCCAGAGCCCGGAGCCTGGCTCCCGCTGAGAACGGGAATGTGGGTGGCTCAGGGAAGCGTGCCTGTGGTCCGAAACTGAGATGACACCTTTCCTCAGCTCGTACAGCTGTCACAGCCTGAATAACCAAACGGCACATTGCACCTAGGAAAACATTGGAAAACAGCATTAACATAGGCACTCACTGGAGTTCATTCTCCATGAGAGTGGACACCAATTTCCTTGTCTCTAATGTATATAATACTACTTAGGGCAGTAAAATGAATAGAATAAACCTAAATTAAACACAAAAGTTCATGTTTCATTTATGTTACATCAAAACAGCACTTATTTACACAATTTATATTTCAGCTAGCCAGAAATGGAATGTATCATTGTATATCTGTCCTTTTCCTTCTGACTTATTTCACTCAGCATGATACTCTCCATGTCCATCCATTTATCATTTGGAGAGATACAGAGAGAGACAGAGAGAGATATAGGTAGGGAGAGAGAGAGAGAAAAAAGGAGAAAAGTCCCCTGACATAGATGCAGGCTGGGGGAATAAGGAAGGATCTGGGATATTGGTGTTGGGAGAGGTGCACTCAAGAGGGACAGGTGCTGGACACTGCATGGGTGAAACTCAATTACAAACAGATTGCATATCTCACAGTGGTATTATAAAATCAAAGTAAGAATGGGGGGGAAATGAAAATATAAACCATCACTCATGGCACAATGAGACTCAGAGATGATTCCATAGCAAAAGAAGAAACATCAGGGAACCCCCCTCTCCCCATAGGAACCAGCCCAAAAGATGTCTGTAAGGACGAGGAGGAGAGAGGGGCTCCTTTACCAGGAGGAGGGTCTCACCTGAAGGAACCTAAAGGAGCCTTGACCAAGTGTGAGAATCCCATGTGCGAAGTGGTGAGCCCCCAGCCTGCGTGTTCCTGTGAGGGGCCTGAGCTACTGCTTCACAGCCCACCATGCTCTGAGCAGGATCTGCCTCAGGGGCACCTCAGGGCATGGGGCTGCACTGTTCTCCTCACCCTCACCCCACACTGCTCCTACTCCGAGAAAGGACTCAGGACTCATCCTTGGCTAACAGGCTGCGGAGTCCTGCACTACCTTGTGGGTCAGTCACAGCAGACAGAGATATTGTGTGCAGAAGACAAGGGATCTGAGTCCCTAGGGAGGAGAGCAGGACTCCAGTGCAGGGGAGGAACAGGACTCCAGTGCAGGGAGGAGCAGGACTCCAGTGCAGGGAGGAGCAGGACTCCAGCAAAGGGAGGAGCAGGATTCGAGTGCTCTGTGAGGAGAGAATAAACAGGCAAACATTTCTCTATCTTTATCTACCCAAGGGGATGTAGCCCTATCACTAAGGGGTGGGCTTACATTGTTCTGCCAATTACTTTGCACATACACAGGATGAATTCATTTCATTAAGTGCAGCGAAAGGTAATTTGTACTATTTGGTCCAACAATATACAACTTCTGTTAACCTGATAACCACAGATAGCAGAGAATTATTGACCCCCCATGACTGTCTTAAAATCTGAGGCTTTGAATATCTGCATCGAGAACAGCCTCATGCTAGAAGTATGGGAGTCAGAGAAGCAACCAAACAAATGTTTCCCTGAGAATGATGTTGACACATTGTCACATGGCTTACATATCTGACGCACCATGAAGCTATTATTTGTTCAAGATCAAGCAGCAAAAATCCATGTGTTTCACAAAAAGCTGAAAGTAAAATGTCAGTCCAGCATCTCCTTTCCAGCCAATGCCTAGGGTGCATTTTCCATTTTCACAGAATATTAATCACTCGCTTTGCTCAAATGAGTGGCGTCCCACCCTTAGCATTACTCACACCAGTGCACACACCATGTATTTGCATGTTGTCCGGGGGAGGACCATGCTGGAGTCTGACATAAAGGTCAGCTCATCTCTTGCTTTCACTCACCAGGACTCCTCAGTTCAGGGTCTTGCAATGAGGTTCCCTGCTCAGGTCCTAGGGGCTGCTGCTCCTCTGGATCCCGGGTAGGTCACAGAGGACATGAGCGATGGGAACAGTGAGGAGAGGGAGTGTGGGGACTCTTGCGTGCTCTGTCTGTGTGTTGTATGATGCCTCTTTGATTTGATGGTTGGAGCTGAGAGAGTGAGACACATTACATTTGGAGCAAGGGCCTGTGCTCTACAGAGATGAGGCAACACAAAGATGAGAGAGCTGGTTTGGCTGCTTTCTTACTGCTAAACTATTTCACAATCTCCTGTCATAGGTTTGATGCATAAATATAAGCTTTTCAAGAAATGACAGTCAGGGAAAGGTATATTTTGACCAAAATCATAAAGAATTGAAACAATGTTGCTGATCATTTTTTCAAAGGAATTTTCCATGATTTTCAATCTTTTTATTTTTCAGGATCTAGAAGTGATGTCGTGCTGACCCAGTCTCCACTGGCTCTGTCTAAATTCCCTGGAGAATCTGTTTCCCTCTCTTGCATTGCTAGTGAGAGCCTTGTACATAATGATGGAAACACCTACCTGCACTGGCTCCATCAGAAACCCGGGCAACCTCCAAAGCCCATGATATATAAAATTTCTAATAGAGATCCAGGAGTCCCGGACAGGTTCAGTGGCAGTGGGTCAAAAGACAGATTTCACTCTTCAAATTAGCAGGATGGAGCCCGAGGATGCTGGCATTTACTACTTCAATCAAGGTACAAAGTTCCCTCCCACAGTGATACAGCCCTGACCAAAAACCTCCCTCATGGCCTGACCAGACACCACACATGTTCTCCTCTAATGAGCAGACATAGAGTCTCTGAGGTCCTGTGAGAGGAAGGTGTTGGGGGGTCTCAGGGTAGGAGGATGCAGCTCTCGGCTCTGGACCTTCAGGCCCTGCTGAACTGCAGACACCCCACATTAGGGCCTGTCAGGGGGCAGCCCTGGCATGGCAGAGCACAGAGGTGTTGAGGGCATGTGTGAGCCATGAGGGATGAGCTGCAGTGGCCTGACAGCTATGGGAAGCCTGATGTCATCTCCCTGCCTTGCCCTACATGTAAGGAAATTTATCATCTAAGGCTCAAATAATTCCACGCAATTTAGTTGGAAACATCCTATCACATAATAGAATTTTCCTTGTGCTTTAAAATCAGTCTAGCAAAGTGCCTCCTATGGGGAAAGGGAGACAGTATAGCAGGAGAGGAGCTTGCTGGCATGAAGGGGTCTGGGGTGGATCACAGGCACCCGATACTGTTCCCCTGGAGTTTCCATAAACCAGGAGTAAACCTTAAGCACTGTCAGGTTTGGCACCAAAACCATCAAACAAGCTATCAAATACATAAAAGCATTTCATAGCTCCGGCATCCCCTGGCTCCCTCCCCAGGCCTCTCACCTCCTCCTCTTGTGCTCAAGGGTTCTCCTCCATGTCCCTGAATGAGGCTCCCTTGTGTCTGTCCCAACTCCTGTCTTGAACTTAAGGGCCCCAGTTCATGCTGCTTCACACATGGGCCCAGGAGCCTTCAGAGTTGGGGCCTGGTTTCCCTCATTCCTGCCCAAAGTTCCCCTTGTCTGATCATTTTGCACGGACTCCTGTGCAGGACATTCTTGGGGACAGGGTCACGGGAAGCAAAATGTAGCAGAGGACTTTCTCTAACACACTCTTACAGTCCTCAGAGAACCAAATCCTTGTATCAGGTGGGACAAGTGGGGCAGGAGGGAAAACTGCGTCACCGGGTGTCCCATGGGAATCAGAATGGGCTGAGGGTAACTGTCCTAGGACCAGACTGACCCTGTGCTCCTGTGCTGCTCCTGTCTCACATGACACCTGGCAGACATTGTCCTGAGCTCAGCTCAGAGAGGACCATGTAGGGGCAAAGTGAAATGGGCAAAGTGAAACACCTGCTCCTTCCCAGAGCTCCCACTGGCTCTCAGAGACCCCTGTGAGGGGAACTGCCCTTCATGATGTTGGTGGTGTGAGAAGTTAAAGATAAAATCATACTTTCAGAAATCATCAATTTTCTACCTAGTCATATAGAAATCAAGAGCCTAAAGCCCTTCTTACCAGAGGAATTATCCAATAAATAGTCATTAATAGCCTGGGAGGAAAATCATTGATCCACAGCGAAGGGTAACTTCTGGGCCATGAAGAAATGGCATCAGGATTTACTATAGAGACCCTCTATTGACTACTTCTCAGTAGAGAGTTTCTGTCACCTGCAGGGCCACACACAGTCTGAGGAGCATCTCATCCTGAGATCAGCCAAAGCCAGGCAGGAGTAAAAGTAGGGATTGAGATATAAGCCTTCAATCCACCCAGGGGGTTCCCTGAACCAGTTTCCCAGTGCATCAATGGGGTTATATCTGGAGGTCTCTGATACTGCCTGACTAAATTATAGACACAGGCATGGCAGGTGCCCTGGTGTCCCCCACCATAAACCTCAATAGCAGATCCTCAACTCTTACACCGAACTGTTCCGCTTGACTGTGTAAGAATTGCCTAGAGGACAATTGCTCCTAGCACTGGGCAGCAGCTTCCTAACCATACCCAGACACCCAAAAATCAAATAGTCAGGAAAATATGATGATTTGTTTCCTGGCTCATGTTCATTTCCATTATGTCTCGGTGCTCTGTAGGGACTAGGAGAGTGAATGCAGACCTAGGACAATCTCACTATCTCCAGGAAAGTGCTCCAGGGTCCCCGTGCCCTTGCCTCCTACTCGGAGTATCTCTGTCATCTTGGGGTCTCTGACAGCAATAGGACAGGGGACAGATCTGACTCTTTCTCCTCCTAGTCCCTCCACTCTCCTCCACAAGCAGCCCCACCCCCTATCTCCTCTGCCTCCCCAAAGGAGCCTGGAGTGTGGATTCTCTGGTCTCCTGTTTGGGACTCACAGACTCCAGATCACGCTGTGTCACAATGCTCTGGTGTCTGCGGAGTTGGGCCCAGGTTTCTCTTACATCTTGTCCATTTGGCCCTGAAGTTTTGATTGTCTCCGGGGAATCATTGGTCAGGGTCTATGTTGCACAGTGCAGTGCTGGAATAAGTGAGCAATGTAAGCGGTGGTTCCGAGCTCCTTGAGCAGGGCAGATGGGCCCCATGAGAGCAGAATCCTGTTACTGGAGCAAGAATGATGGTCCCTACGGTGGGGGAGATCCTAACATTGTGTCAAGTGTGATGCAAAAAATGTCTCTGGAGGGTCCAGTCAGTCCTGGGCCCTGCAGAAGGGGAGCCCGGGAGTTGCTCCTGTGGGACAGAAGAACTGGGGTTGGCCCCAGATACAGACTGATCCTGGAGAGGAAATCGTCTCCTCTAGGGTCCATGACCTAGAGGAGGGCCCTGTAGGGCACCCCGAACATACTGCTTCATAGAAAAAAAATCTCAGACGTGTCCAGGTTATCTGATACCTTTGGCGTGTGTAGTCATGCTGGGCCAGCAGAGCATGGATCTGGTTTGAACTCTAGGTGCTGAATTCAGTAGTGGGGAAACCTTAGGGCTGTGAACCTATAGCTGGGTTTGACATTCAGGATTTCTACAGAATAAAGAATCAATACGGTGTGGGGTGGTCGGCACCTCTTGGAACCTGCAGCTCACTCAGCTCACACAGCTGTCCGCACTGCAGCCCAGAGTGATGCGTCTCCTGTGTGGATTCTCTCTTCACACCACACTAGCCCGACCACACCACGGGGCACTGCATCCAACAGGTGTCCCTCTACTGGACGTGAACTCTGACACCTGGGGGTGTCCTCATGCCCTTTCACGTGGGTTATCACCACAGTCTTCCTGAGGCGCCAAGTTCTGCACCTGAACCCCGGAGACACTGCCTTAAAATAGCAGGAGATTGTGACTGACAGATACACAGGTGACGGGACAGAGCATTCACGTGAACTCACGTGGCACTAAGTTGTGAACAGTAACATCATACTTTTGGGTGACCTTTTGGCCTCTGTGCATCTCTGTCTGGTTATCATGGCAGTGTCTAACCCAAAAAATCTCAGGGACTGGCTGGATCTCGACAGCATGGCAAAGCCGGTGCTGGGGCCCTGGTTAGGGCCCAGGAGCCACATGGCCCAGAGTACCTGTAGGTAAAGGCTTCACAGTTCCTGGCCTCGGAGACACCTACCGTTTCCCTCCCCCCTGCCTCTGCTATCCAATCACTTTGTCACCCCCTATCTCAGGTGTGTGATCTTCTCCTTCGCTAGCAGACACCCCAGAATCCAGCCCAAAGCCCAGGAACTTCACAAGGGTGGCCAAGAGCCCAGAGCACCTCGAAGCGCCTAGGAGACACCTGCTGCTTTCCTCCCCAATGGCTGCTGTCCAAGCACCCTGCCACCCACAATCTCAGGTATTATATCCAAAAAATTCAAAACTGTGCAGACGAGGTATGTTACAAGGTTTCAATGAACATAGGGACCCACATTTCTTTCTTTCCACAAAATTCTGGAAAGAGCCTAGGGCACCCCTGAACTGTACTATTTAGCCACAGAGTTCACACAGGTTGCATCCTGCAAAAGGTTGTAATGTTAAAGCAACGCAGATCTCCACCAAGCTCAGTGAATGAAGCTGCTAACCCACTTGAGCCATGCAATAATGATGAGCTATATAACCTCTCTGAGAAGGAGTTTAGGAAAAGAACTGTTAAGGATCAAAAGGAGCTCAAAGAAACAATGAAATACAAAGTCAATAAAACAGCACAGGATATGAGAGCAAAAATGAGGATAATGCAAACAAAAATAGAAGCAGATATGACAAAAATTAAAAACATGGTAAGAGAAATGAAAAACTCACTGGATGACTGCATTTATGACTTGACAATATAGTCTTTTAAAAAAATTTTTATTATACCACCATGAAACATACAATTACAAAGGTGTTCATAATTGGTTCTTGGTAATACAGTATACCAGCACCCATCCCTCCACCAGTGCCCCATTTCCACCACCAATGTACCCCACCCCCCCTGGCTGCTTTAATAGCAGGTACCCCAGTTTCCTCTCTTACTCTCTCTCTCTCTCTGTCTCTGCATCTCTCTCCCTCTTATTTTACACATTGTGACTAGCCCTGCAGATATTTAGAGTTTATCACTTAAGTCTCTTTGTGTATATTCAATGGTGAGTTTTAATCTGCCATTACCATTTCTCATATTTAGTAAAATACTGGTATCTATTTATATCCTATTAATGAATGGAATCATTCTATATCTGTCCTTTTCCTTCTGACCAATTTGACTCAACATGATAGACTCCATGTTCATCCATTTGCAGGTAAATTTCATAATTTCATCTTTTCTGACAGCCGCATAGTATTCCATAGTGTAGATGAACCACAGTTTCTTAGCCAGTCCTCTGTTCTCGGGCATTTAGGTTGTTTCCAGATTCTAGCTATAGTGAATAGCGCAGAGAAGAATAAAGAAGTACAGATAGTGTTTCTGCTATGTGTTTTTCAGTCTCTCAGGTATATTCCCAGGAGTGCTATTGCTGGATCAAATGGGAGCTCAATATCTAGCTTTTGGAGGAATGACCATATTGTTTTCCAAAAGGGCTGGACCATTCGGCACTCCCACCAACAGTGGATGAGAGTCCCTTTTTTCCCCACATCCACGCCAGCACCGGTTGTTCTTGCTGTTTTGGATGTGTGCCAGTCTCTGTGGTGTGAGATGGTACCTCATTGTTGTTTTGATTTGCATCTCCCTGATGATTAAAGATGAAGAGCACTTTTTTCATATGCCTTTTTGGCCATTCAAATTTCTTCTTTTTTGGAAGCTTCTGTTCATTTCTTCTCCCCATTTTTTGATGGGGTTGGCTGTTTTTTCTTGTGGAGTGCTACCAGTGCCTGATATATCCTGGATATTAACCCCTTGTCAGATGGGTATTGGGTGAATATCCTTTCCCACTCTGTGGATTGTCTTTGTATCTTGGTCACCATTTCTTTTGAGGTGCAGAAGCTTTTCAATTTTATATAATCCCATTAGTTTATCTTTGCTTCCATTTGCTTGGTCAGTGGTGTGTCGTCTTTAAAGATACTTTTCGTTTCGATGTCGTAGAGCATTTCTCCTATGTTTTCTTCGATGTACCTTATAGATTCATGTCTGATGTTGATATCTAGAATCCATTTTGATCTGACTTTTGTGCATGGCGTTAGAAGGAGGTCTAAGTTCATTTTTTACATGTAGCTGCCCAGTTTTCCCAGCACCATTTGTTGAAGAGGCTTTCTTTGCTCCACTTAATATGTTTTGCTCCTTTATCGAAGATTAAGTGGTTGTATATTTGAAAGTGTGTTTCAGGATAATCAGTTCTATTCCATAGGTCTACGGGTCTGTCTCTATACCAATACCACACTGTCTTAATTACAACTGCTCTGTAGTAGAGCTTGAGGTTGGGGAAAGTGATACCTCCCATCTTCTTTTTCCCAAGGATTGCTTTAGCTATTCGTGGGGGTTTATTATTCCATACAAATTTCAGGAGTGTTTGTTCAATTTCTTTGAAGAGCATCATGGGTATCTTTATAGGGACCGCATTGAATCTGTATAAAGCTCTAGGGAGTATTACCATTTTGATAATGTCAATCCTTCCAATCCATGAGAAGGGAATGTGTGTCCATTTCCTCAGGTCTTCTTTTATTTCCTGAAGTAACGTTTTGTAGTTTTCTTTGTAGAGATCCTTTACATTCTTTGTCAAACTGATTCCTAAATATTTGATTTTCTGCGGCACAATTGTGAATGGGATAGTTTTTTAAATGTCCCTTTCTTCTCTTTCGCTGTTTGCATATAGGAAGGTCATTGACTTTTTTGGGTATTGATTTTGTACCCTGCTACTCTACTATAGGAATGTATTATTTCTAGGAGCCTCTTGGTAGAGAGTTTCGGGTTTTCCAGGTATCATATCATGTCATCTGCAAATAGTGACAACTTGGCTTCTTCCCTACCTATCTGGATGCCCTTAATGTCTTTTTCTACCCTGATTGCTATGGCAAGTACTTCCAGTACTATATTGAATAGAAGTGGTGAGAGTGGGCAGCCTTGTCTTGTCCCTGATCTTAAGGGGAAGGCTTTCAGTTTTTCCCCATTGAGAATGATGCTCGCTGTGGGCTTGTAGTAGATGGCCTGGATTATCTTGAGGAAGGTTCCTTCAATCCCCATTTTACGGAGAGCTTTCATCATGAACGGGTGTTGAATCTTGTCAAATGCCTTCTCTGCATCTATTGATATGATCATATGGTTTTTATTTTTCTTTTTGTTGACATGATGTATTATGTTGATTGACTTGCTGATGTTGAACCATCCTTACATTCCCGGGATAAATCCCACTTGGTCATGGTGTACAATCTTTTTGATGACTCTTTGGATTCTATTTGCTAGTATTTTGTTGAAGATCTTAGCATTTGTATTCATCAGGGAGATTGGTCTGTAGTTTTCCTTTTTTTGTGACATCTTTGTCTGCTTTGGGTATCAGGGTGATATGTGCCTCGTAAAAGCTGTTTGGGAGTGTTTCTGTTTCTTCAATTTGCCGGAAGAGCTAAAAAATAATTGAGAGTAGGTCCTCTTTAAAGGTTTTGTAGAATTCACTGGTCAATCCATCTGGACCTGGGCTTTTGTGTTTGGGGAGACTTTTGATTACCATTTCTATTTCCTCGATGGAGATAGGTTTGTTGAGGTATTCCAAATCTTCTTGTTGCAGACTTGGGAAGCTATAGGAATTCAGGAATTCGTCCATTTCTTCTAGGTTCACTTGTTTTGTGGCGTACAGGCTCTCATAGTAATCTCTGATGATCTTTTGAATTTCTGTGGTTTCTGTTGTGCTGTCCCCGTTTTCATTTCTGATTCTATTTATTTGGGTTCTCTTTTTTTCCTTTTCTTACAAGTCTTGCAAGTGGTTTGTCAACCTTGTTTATTTTTTCAAAGAACCAGCTTTTGGTTTCGTTGATCTTCTGGATTGCTTTTTGACATTCCATCTCATTGATTTCTGCTCTAAGTTTTATTATTTCTTTCTTCCTGCTTGGGTTGGGTTCCTTTTTTGTTGATCACTCTCTAAGATCTTAAGTTGTGAAGTCAGACTGTTTATGATGGCCTTTTCTTCTTTTCTGATGAATGCTTGAAGAGCTATGAACTTGCCTCTTAACACTGCTTTCGCTATATCCCACAAGTTCTGGTAATTCTTGTCTTCTGTCTCATTTGTTTCCAGGAATGTTTGGATTTCCTCTTTGATTTCTTTTATGACTTGCTGGTTGTTCAGCAGTGAGCTGTTTAGTTTCCAGGTACTTGGTACTGGTCTCCGTTTTTGTGTACAGTTAACTTCTATTTTCAGTGCATCATGGTCTAAAAAATAGTTGGCACAATTTCTATCCTCTTGATTTTATGGAGGTATGATTTATGGCTCAGCATGTGATCTATTTTGGAGTATGTTCCATGTGCACTGGAGAAGAAAGTGTATTCAGCTTTTTGGGGATGAAATGCCCTGTATATGTCTACCAGCCCTCTTTCTTCCATCTCTTCTTTTAGGGCCAGTATTTCCTTGGTAAGTTTCAATCTTGTTGATCTATCCAGGGTTGAAAGAGCAGTGTTGAAGTCTCCAACTACTATTGTGTTGCTGTCAATGTCTTGTTTGAAGTCTATTAGTATTTGTTTTAGGTATTTTGCTGGCCCCTCGTTGGGTGCATATATGTTTAATAGCGTGATTTCTTCCTGATATATGCATCCCTTGACTATTAAGAAGTGACCTTCACTGTCCTTTCTGACCTTCTTCAGCCTGAAGTCTATCTATGTTGTCATATACCAGTATGGCTACCCCAGCCTCTTTGGATGGGTTGTTTGAGTGAAGGATTGTTTTCCAGCCTTTTATTTTGAGCCTGTCTTTGCTCCGATTGTTCAGGTGTGTTTCTTGAAGGCAGCAGAATGTCGGATTCAATTTTGTGATCCATTTTGCCACTCTGTGTCTCTTAACTGGTGCATTTAAACCATTGACATTGAGAGAGATTATTGTCATGGGATTTTGTGCCATCTTTCTGTATAGGTTGGTTGTTCTTTTGGGTTATGTTTCGTCTTATAGTAGATCTTTCAGTCCTTCTTTTTAAGGTTGGTTTTGATTTTACAAAGTTCCTAAACTGTTGTTTATCCAAGAAGTTGTATATCTGTCCTTCAAATCTGAGTGAGAGTTTAGCTGGATAAAGAATTCTTGCTGAGGCATTCATTTCATTAAGTTTTTTACTATATCTCACCACTGCCTTCGGGCTTGGAGGATGTCTTCTGAGAAGTCTGCTGAAAGTCGAATGGATGTTCCTTTGTATACAATTTCCTTCTTTGATCTTGCTGCCTGAAGAATTATGTCTCTGTCTATGGCATTCATTACTTTGACTAGGAAGTGTCTTGGGGTCTTTCTATTGGGGTCTCTTCTTGCTGGTACGCGTCAGGCTTCTTAGATCTGGATGCCTTCGTCCTTTAACTCGGGGAACTTTTCAGCCAGGCTGTTTTTAACTGTTTTAATTTCCTTGGGGTTGCTTTCCTGTCCCTCTGGGACTCCGATGATTCTTATGTTGTTCCGCCTGGCTTCATCCTATTGTTCTCTGTTCCGTTGCTGATCCATTTTCCGATCTTTTTCCATCTTATGTAGTTCTCCGAATGCTTTCTGCAGCTCATCTTCAGTCTCACTGATTCTCTATTCCGCTGCTGTCATCCTACTGTTGAGAGCCCCGATTGTGTTTTTCATTTCATCTACTGAGTTTTTAAGCGATAATATTTCTATTTGTATGGTTCTCATTTCTGCTCTCATTTCCTCTCGTAGTTTATTGACTGCCCTTTGGAACTGCTTCGTTTATGTTTTCCTGTATTTTATTGGACATCTGCTCAATTTTTTCGTTGAGCTCCTTAAACATCCTACCAACTTATTCTCTAATTTCATTGTCAGAGAGATCATGCACATCTGTATTCTTTTTTGAGTCTTCAGGGTCGATTCCTTCATCTGTTCTTCGAGCTAGGGATCTGCGTTGTTTTCCCATGGTGTTGTGGTGCTCTGGGATAGATTCCTCTAGTGTACTGTTTCTTTTTTCTTGAGGGTATTACCTTCCCTTGGTGTTGAATTTCCTAGTTTTTGTATTAATAAGCGGCCGCCGCCCGCCAGCCGCACACCCCAGGGAGGCTACCAAGACGCAGACAGGCCAGTGTGAGATTTCAAAATGACGGTTTACTTCCGCTTCCGCTCGGACTTCTGGGGATTGTAGTTCCATCTTCTGCTGAGACCTGGGCCTCTACCACGACCTCAGGCGCCCGCCTGGCCAGCCACACACCCCCCAGGGAGGCTCACAATATAGTCTTAAATTGCACTAAACTCACATGGAAACCATTATCAGTTGTACTTCAAGCTCCTCCACTGGAACCATTACTAGAGACAGTCACACATTTGGAAAGCAGGAACAAAACATCACCACCGAATTCGCTGTAGGGCCAGGCACGTAACCGTGAGGTAGAAACGTCTTTCCCATGTGCGGGACACTGGGGTTGAGTCTGAACACTCCATGAGCATTAGGGGTCACTATGTTGTTGAATAGTTCCCGGGTCTCTCATGGATCATGCGAACAAACCTCAGAGGTCTGGATATGGAGCTCATGTCCCTGAGGCTCTCTAGGGCACCACCACTGTGGCCTAGAGCTGGGCTGGGTTATTCAGTGAGGCAGAATGAGGCTGAAATAACCCTGTAGACAGGAGCCAGAAAACCTCTGCCTTCTGCACCCCAGCCCCTGTGTGCAATTTTCCTTACTGGATCCTCAGCGCTGGACCCTTCACCCTTTTCCAGCATCACACCACGACATCTCATGTAATCACAGCACTGGCACTTACCTATGTTTAGTGATACCCTCTGAAGCCCTGCTCACCCATTAGTCATTTATCCCCTGCTGGGTGACCAGTTTATTAGAGATATGCATCACTTTGTGCTCCACTACGGTCTGTTGGATATTGTACCATCATCAGAAACCCCAAGGTCAGGACAGTCCCATGAGCAAAACAGTTTAGGTCTTAGAATATATGATTATTCAAACAAAAATGCTACCAAAGGCACCACAAGTGCTGCCAGAACAGGATTGGACAAAACTGTGTGTTCAGGGTGGTGGTGAGCTGTAGAGGGCAACAAGCGCAAAACTAGATGAGAGAGTGACCACACTTCATACCTCAGGGTGCCGCTCACTGCCCCTGTGAGACCCCAGCTCTCATGCCCTCATGAATGTGGACAAGCTCACCAACTGTCCCTAATGTCTCATGACCTTAACATTGCTCAGGCTTTGGCTCCAGGGTGGGGGAGCAACAGGACATTGAATAAATGGCTGCCTGTGAGCTTACTAGAGCAACCCAGGTCACCCTAAAGCCGGGACAGTCCTTGGATGTGTTTGTTGGTCTCCTTGTTTGTCTCATTCTGTTTCTGACAACCAAGAGACGGAGCATGGATACGTCAAGCTGACTGTCGTAATAAATTTTTACACACAGTCTGACTTGGTAACAGACTTTACAGTGTCTGTTCCAAAACTTGGGAAAAGTCTCAGTGTTCGCCCATGATCAGATGAAGGAGCAGCAGCTGACACCTACTAAGTTGCTGTATCATAAATAGCCACTAGATGGCAGACAGATCCCATAGTGACAAGAGAGACCCTGGATCAGTTGTCAGCTGGGACAGTTGACTTTATGGCTGTGGTGGGAAGGATGAAGGCTGCTAGAGTGTGAGTTGTAGCATGATTATCATCACTCCTCCTTGGGGACAGAGAATTCCTGTCCTGCTGTCTGCTATGGCTGGTCTGAGCACCCAATCACTGCACATAATTCAACTTAACTTCCGCTGTGACGTTTCAGAGACAGAGCTGTAGAGACACTTATGCAAACTGAGGCCACAGGAAGGAAAAGTATATGGAAGAACAGAGAGACACAGGGACCCCCTCTGTCTCCACATCACAACCTAGGAGAGGCCTGAGAGGACAGGGGAGAGAAGCGCTCCTGCCGACAGGAGCACGGTCTCCCAGAAGTCACCCGCAGGTACGTCGACCTTCACTCTCCAGCCTCCCAGAGTGTGAGAACCCCGTGTGTGAGGTGGGAGCCCGAGTGTGTTATGTGAGGGGAGCCTGAGCTGAGGCCTCACACTGAGCACCCTCTGAGCAAAGGTTAGTCTCAGGGCTCACAGCAGCCTTAGCTGATTCCTCGCTCACCCTCACTGCTCTGACTGCTGAGGAAGGACTCAGGATTCATGCTCGGCTTATGGGCCTGAATTTTGACACTGCCTTATTGATTACGTGTTTGGCTGCTATCTTTGCAGATCAGAAATTCATCAAACTGCATGAACAGTTTCCTAGGTATTGCTATATGGATGTCATCTTAGCTTGTCAACAGATATGTCAGTGTGGCCACAGTGGGATCCCATCCAGTCTGCACTGACTGTTTCCAGAGTAGGGTCCCTGTCACCTGCATGAACACACAGAGTGTGAGGAGCTTCTCTTCGGGAGATCTGCCCAGCCCGGGCTGGAGAGAAAGTTTCCTACGTGACATCTGTGGATCAGACCACCCAGGAGACCCCTGGCACCTCAATTTCCCTGAGCACCCATAGAGGGAGTCTCTGAGTACCACCTGGCTGAACACTGAAAGCCACAGGCAGGTGGAGTGCCCTGGTGGTTCCCAGCACCAGAAGCCCAGAAAAGCATCAGATCCTGAACTCTTAGCCTTGAGCTGTTTGACTTAACTAGCCAAGGATTGCTACAGTGGCCAACACCAGCCCCTGCACTGGTCAGGAACGTTTTGAAAGGATTTTATTGAATCACATGAGACACATTGTTACAGAGCAGTTCCTGTTGGATTTTAGTCAAGTAATGTTCCAACATCCGTCACTCCAGTGGTGTACCTTTCCTGACACCAATGACCCCAGTTTCCCTCCCACCACCCACCTACTTCCCTGTCCCAGCTTGTGTCTACGGCAGGCATTTTCTCTCTCTCTCTCTCTCTCTCCCTTCCTCCTTCACTAACCTCTCTCTCTCTCTCTTTTGCCCTCCTTCTCTCTCTCTCTCTCTCTCTCTCCTTGTGGGAATATGGTTTACAATTCAGACACTGAGTGGTTTTCAGCACACAGCTCTGCCCCAGTGATCATTTCCGACAACCTTTGTCATGGCAGTCTGCTCATTTTCATTGGACTTCTCGCACAGCACTTGAGGCAGGCTTCCCTGTATACCAATTAAGCTGGTCCTTTATTCTACTGTGCCTGGAGTTAGTCACATACTATGTGTTTATAGCCAACAAATGAGTGTAATAATTTTATGCCTGATCCTCTCCTCAGGGACTACTTCAGATAATGGATGAGTGACATAGTTGGGGTTCAGAAGCCTAACGCTAACTCACCTCACACAGCGCTGTTCTCCACAGCAGCTCAGAGTGCTCCTTCTTCTTGCATGAATCCTCTCTTCCCACTACAGTGATGCTGGACCCCATGGTGCATCCTGCATCCCACACTGGTGTCTTTCCTGTATTTGAACTCTGACACCCGTGAGCATCTCCAAATCCACCTTCATGAGGTTTATCACCTCAGTCTACTTGAGACACGAAGTCCTTCCCCTGGTCCCCCGAGAGACGCTGCCTTAGGAATAGCAGTGGACTGTGACTGACAGATACACAGGTGACAGGACAGAGCATTCACGTGAACTCTCAGTCTTGGCACTAATTTATGAAAAGTAACTAACACTTTGTGTGATCATTTCCCTCAGTGTCTCCCTTCTGTATCAAATTGTCTTTTCCCCCAGCACTAGAGGCAATGTTGGTTATCAGGAACTAGTTCTGGCTGATTCTCATGGCAATTTTTCACCTACAGATTCTCAGAGATTAGCAGGAGATTGAAAGCACAGCAAAGCGTGTGCTGGGGCCAGGTTGGCGCCCAGGAACCACATGGCCCAGAGACCTGGAGGTAAAGGTTCCCAGTTCCCGGCATGCAGCACCTCAATAGCTTTGAGTCCATGGGCCCCAGCATTGAGCTGCTCAGCCCACATGGACGAGAATGCTCAGGTGACCACCACATCTACTGAGCAAGCATAAGTATCTACAAATGATTAAATTTTAAAAAACACAAAATTTAAAACCTTAAAAAATGTAGAAAATTCTAGTGGATATCAGAGGCAAGAAAAAAAAATCTTCTTTGCCTCAGTTATAAGCAGATGGAACCAAAGGAGAGTCTTGATTCCGTAGAATGCCTGTGACGATGGCAGAGAGAGAAAGAGGCCTTGTCCTGACACTCTAGAGGAGCCAACACAGTTCTCATGTCATACTGGGACCCTCTTGAGTCCCTGAGGAGGACCAGATTCTCTGTGGGCAAAGTTCTGCTTCCCCAGAGGGACCCACACCCTTGACTTCCCAGCAGCTGAGCTGGTCCCCACTGACTCTCCCCCCTCTGAAAACCCAAACTGTCCAAGCCCCTCTTATTTGCATGGCCTCAGTTCTCACTTCCTGGAGGCTCAATAATAATGTATGTCACCCTGTGGGGTCAGTCTTGGTCAGACACAGAGTGAACATGAGGGTCCCTGTGCAGCTCCTCAGCTTCCTGCTGCTCTGGCTCCCGGGTAAAGAGGGAAACCAACGAGGGCGACTTGGCTTAGAGCTCCCTGGGTTTTAGGGACAAGGACATGTGAAAATGGCCATGATGTTTGCTCATATTTTCAATTTCAGGTGCCAGGTGTGATGTCCAGATGACCCAGCCTCCGTCTGTGTCTGCATCTCTGGGAGAGAAAGTCACCATCTCCTGCAAGGCCAGTCAGGGCATTAGCAGTTATTTAGCCTGGCATCAGCACAAGCCAGGGAAAGCTCCCAGACGCCTCATCTATAGGGCAACCAATTTACAAACAGGCGTCCCCCACGGTTTAGCGGCAGTGGGTCTGGGACAGATTACACTCTCACCATCAGCAGCCTGGAGCCTGAAGATGCTGCCACTTACTTCTGTCAACAGTATGATACTTATCCTCCCACAGTGATACATGCCCTGACATAAACCCCAGACACCAGCTGTGTGAGGCTGGGCTGCCCCAGCTGTTCTTCCTGGGACCTCTCCTTGCTGAGCTGTGTCAGATGCAGCAAAACTGTGCTGTGCTAGAAGCTTCCAGTAAAAGTTGAAGGGACATTTAGTCTCCATAACTTTCAGCATTGTCCCCACAGCACGAATAAGACAATAGATCGGCTGACTTCATTTATGGAGATTATTTTTCCTGAAGAATGTTGGTGACAGTGTGATTCAGAGTTCATGTGGGATCCGTCACTCAGAATATTCCCTATTTGTTTCAACAGGTATTTTAGGAACATGCCTAAGTGTGTTCTCACACCAAAGTGTGGTTGCCTGTGTGCACCAAGCAGCCTCATACGGAGCATCCTCACCCCGACAAGGGACCTTCTGATGAGACCAGAGGGGAGACCCTGCACCTTGCCATGGGTCTGTCCCTGCAGAGCTGGACCAGGCAGAGATCTGCTCCTGTGACTGAGGGATTTCATCCTAATATCTCAGGGGAAAAAAAGCTAATTTTAGTGTCAGAAACTGGGTTATATTATACTCAATACCCAGAATGAGAAATGAACTTTACACCCATGTCATAATGTTAATGATGGGGGGGAGAAGAGCCACGTGAGTGACTCTATAAAAGTACCTACAAAAGCTTGCTGTTTACTCCCCTCCAAGTTCTCCTCAAACAGGTGCCTTACTTGCTAGTCTAAATGATCTGCTTTCTCCACTCTAATGAAACCCAGTTCTTCTCCTAGACACTTGCTTCCTCTCTGTCTTTAACATTTCATCTAAGTGAATTTAATAACAATGATTTATGTCAATAATAAATAAGTAATAAAATAAAAGATTCAAATTTCAATACCCTGTACTAAGCCTCACATCTTAATTCAGGACTTGTGGGGGAAAAAAACCCAGATCACAGCGGCTGTGCTTCCCTACATGCTCAGGCACTAAAAACTCTCAAGGAATATTTAAAAAAAGTCTAAAAAAGAATCATTATTGTGACTGGAGCGACAGGGCATTTGACTTGCACTAGGTAGGCCTACCTAGTGCACTAGATAGGCCTACCCTGGTTTGATCCCGGCTCCCAAATGTTCCTTGAGGAACCATTGAGGACGAGGGGAGAGAGGGGCTCTGCTGAAGGTTTTCCTGAAAAACATAGGTGACAGTATCACTTAGAGTTCTTCCATGGGGAGACAGGCCACCTATAATGTCCAGCAATCATTTAAAAATAATCTATTGTGTTCCCACGACCTAGTGTGAGGGCAAGTGTCCATCATAATGGCTTCATACCGAAAGTGCTTCACAGAGCGTATTCACACTGCCAATGCTCTTTCTCATTGATCAGAAGGAGAAACTACATCTGCGTACCTGCAGAGTGTGAAGAAGGCGCTTACGTCTTCTAGGGGATTTTTTTAAAGTATTTTTATTATACCACCGTGAGATATACAAATAAAAAGATATACAATTAAAAAGTTCATATTTGGGTTTTGGTCATACAGTGTTCTAGCACCCGTCCCTCCATCAGTGCCCATCTCCCACCACCAACGTCCCGGTTCCCTCCCCTTCCCCAGCCCACCTCCATGGCAGGTTCTTTATTTCTTTCCCTTTCTCTCTCTTTCTCTTTTCCTTCCCTTCCAGACTATGGATTACAGAACATTCATTAAGAGGTTGTCATGTGTATCCTTTTGCCTCTATTTAATGCTCAGTTCTAGGTTGGCATTAGTACCCTCGACAATTATTAGCACACTGTTCCATTTTCTGTCTTACCTAATCTCTGACTCCCACACGTTTGTGATAATTTCCACTTTTGACAAGACCTCCTGATATATGTTTCACTTGACCTTGGATATTGGTATCATAATATGTACATATATATTCTAGGGGATTTGAGCTTAATCTCCAACTGAGAAAAAGAAACATTTCAGTGACAGAGATATGGTAATTTATATTCAAAACTATTGAATGTGAAATTAAGTTTAGGCCAAATGTGGAGAAATTAAAGTCCGAGAACAGTTGAAGCAGGTGAGAAATGTTGGACAATTCGTTTAACCTGCATATCCCTGCTTCTTCCTGAAATGCTTTCAGAAATTACATGTATGACATCTCTATGGGTCTTAGTACTGACCTTAGGTCTGGTGACACACTTGTCTTTTAGGTGCCTGGTCAACCATTAGTGATTTTGCTGTTAGTTTTGATAAATTAATTATATATTTACATGTATACATATAAAACATTAAATATGTATATACAACACATAAAAGGAGTGGATATGTGTAGAAAGAGAGTGAGAGAGGGAGGTGAGAGAGAGAGAAGAGAGAGTATAGTTTGTTATTTTCCTTACTGACTGATGTGGTGACGGATGTCACAATTATCTATTTCAGAATCTGGTGTAAAGTCTCTGTCAGGCTCATGGCACCCAAATTTGAAATTATACATCGCTGTTTCACAAAACAGCCTCTAGATGGGAAACTGACCCCAAACTGACAGGGGAAAGACCTGCACCTGAGGAGCTCTGGACAGTCACAGAGAGTTAGTGTCCCATTGTCAATAGGGAGCGGGGTTCCTGTGCATGTTGGGTGAGTGCGGCAGCAGACAGAGGCCGAGTTTCAGTTAAATTATTATCTGCTTCTGCAGCATGAAGAATGCCAATACTAGCTGTCTGCTATGGGTATTATTGGGTGGGATATTGGGTTTGTTCCCAACCAGCCCCATCGATTCACATTTGACATAACTCTGCTATGACTATAGACAGAAATGATAAACCATCACTCAATGATCAGTGAGATTCAGGAGGTGTTTACATGGAGCATGAACAGACACGAGGGAGTTCCTTCTACCCATAGGCACCCACCCAAGAGATGCTGTGAGGACGAGGGGGAGAGAGGGGCTCCGCTGACAGGAGGAGGGTCTCCCTGAAATAACCTTGCAGGCCCTTGACCTTCACTCCAGTTTCCGAGAGAGTAAGAGAGTCATGAGAGAGGTGTGAGCACTCGGGGCTGTGTGTTCCTGTGAGGGAGCCTGATCTGAGGCTTTATAACCCAGCCCCCTCTAAGCAGATTCTGCCTCAAGGTGTGAGCCCCAGCCTGTGAGCTCCTGTGCGGGTACTCCACACCCGACACCCTCTAAGCAGGGCTCCTCAGGGACACGTCTCAGAAGTGTATGGGGGAGGAGCTGCACTATTCTCCTCACCTTCACATGCAGCTGCCCCACTGCTGAGAAAAGGGCCTCAGGATTCATCCTTGGGTATTGGCTAACAGTGGACATTGCCTTGGAGATGAAGCTATTGGATATTCCTGTCCTCGAGAGACGCTGCCTTAGGAATAGAGGGGAGACGGTGACTGACAGGGACACAGGTGACAGGACAGAGCATTATGTGGATTCTGTCTTGGCACTAAATTGTGAACAGTGACCCCATACCTTGTGTGAGCATTTGCCCTCTGCGCATCTCTGTCTTGTTTTCATGGCAATGTCTAACGAAAAATCAGGGACTGACTGATATTGACAGCCCAGAAAAGCATGTGCTGGGTCCCAGGGAGGCGCCCTGGAACCACATGGCCCAGAGCACCTGTAGGTAAAGGCTTCACAGTTCCCGACACGGTACCACAATAGCTTTGAATCCATTGAGCTGCTCAGACCGGGTGGACGAGAAAGCTCAGAGTGACCACCACATCCACTGAGCACTTCATGAGTGCCCACAAGTAAATAAATTTTAAAAAACAAAATGTACACCTTCCTTAAAAAATAGAAAATTATAGAGGATATCAGAGACAAGGGAAACCTTGTTTGCCTCCATTATAAGCTTAGTGGAACCAAGGAGAGTGTCGATTCCTCAGCGTGCCTGTGATGGTGTGGTGTGACAGCACCTTCCTTGGGGAACAGAGAACAACAGGCTGTGTCCTGCCTCGATAGAGGACCCCCACAGCTCTTGAGTCACACTGGGGCTCTCCTGGGACCCCGGGGGATGAACATGTGCCCTAAGGGCAAAGTTCTGCTTCCCCAGAGGGACCCAGACCCCTGACTCCCTGCAGCTTTGCTGGTCCCCACAAGACACTCCCCCTGCCTGCCCAGCCTCCCCTCCCCCATTTGCATGTCCTCAGAGTTCGCTTCCTGGACACTCAATAACAGTCTCTGTGACCCTGCAGGGTCAGTCACGGTCAGACACAGAGTGGACATGAGGGCCCCCTGTGCAGCTCCTCAGCTTCCTGCTGCTCTGGCTCCCGGTAAGGAGAGAAACACGGATTTATACACTTTGCTCTGTCTGACTCTTCAGGGGTTTTATCTATCTTCTTATTAAGAAGATGATGCGCACTGACTTTTTTTTTATATTCTCAGGTACCAGGTGTGATATCCTGATGACCCAGTCTCCATCTGTGTCTGCATCTCTGGGAGAGAAAGTCACCATCTCCTGCAAGGCCAGTCAAGGCATTAGCGATTATTTAGCCCGGTATCATCAGAAGCCAGGGAAATCTCCCAGACTCCTCATCTATAGTACAGGTGTCTCCCCAGCGGTTCAGCGGCAGCAGGGGAAAGATTTCACTCTCACCCATCAGCAGCCTGGATCCTGAAGATGCTGCCACTTACTACTGTCAGCAGGGCTATAGTTCTTCCACAGTGATACATGCCAGGACATAAACCCCAGAGCTCAGCTGTGTGAGGCTGGGCTGCCCCAGCTGCTCCTCCTGGGCCCTCTCCTGCTGAGTGTCAGATGCAGCCATGCTGTGTGTGATGGAAGCTTCTGGTACAAGCAAGAAGGGATCTTTTGTCTCCATTATCACCATCTCATCCCAGCAGCTACAGCACGACAATAGATCTGCTAATGTTTTAACCAAAATTCTTTTTTTTTCTTTTGCTTTATGGGTCACACCCAGTAATGCTCAGGGGTTACTCCTGGATATTCAGTCAGGAATTACTCCGCTGCGGTTCTCGAGGATATAGGTAATGCCAGGGAGCAAACCTTGGTAGGCCATATGCAAGGCAAACACTATTGTTCAGCCAACTTAATTGAAATTCTTTTCCCTAGGGTCCAACCAATAGTACTGCAGGTATGGCATTTGCCTTCCACTCCACTGTCCCTGCTTTTAGTTTATTTTAATATTTTATTAAACCACCGTGAAATATACAATTACAAAGAACCTCAAGTTTGGGTTTCAGTCATACAGTGTTCCAGCACCATTCCCCAACTAGTGCCCATTTCCCCACTGCCAATGTCTCCAATTCCCCTCCCTCCCCTCCCTTACCTGTATGGCAGGTTCTTTATCTCTTCTTTCTCTCTCTCTCTCTTTCTCTCTCTTCCTTCTTTACACATTGTGGACTGCAATACATACACATAGAGGTTATCATGTGCTTATTTTGCTTACATCAATGCTCAGTTCTAGGCTTGTATTACCATTTTCAATGATTATTAGCATGCCGTTCCCTTCTCTGTCTTACCGAACCCCTGATTCCCACACTTTTGTGGTAGATTCCACTTGTTGACAAGACCTCTTTATTCATGTTTTTGCCTGACCTTGGATAATGGTATCATAATATATATATATGTGTGTGTGTGTGTATATATACATATGTATATTCATGTTATGCAAATAAATGCAGTCATTCTAGATCTGTTTCATCCTTCTGGCTAATTTCACTCAACATAGTCCTATCTATTTCAATTCATTTACAGGCAAATGTCATAACTTCATTTTTTCCTAACAGCTGTGTAGTATTCCATTGTCTAGACGTACTACAGTTTCTTTATCCACACTGACCCTGCTTTTTATCTGAGGAATCCCTTATGGTCACCTCAGCACTGCAAAGAGTAATTCCTGAGTACAAAAACAGAAGTAATCCCTGAGCATTGCAGTGTGTGACCCTAAAAACCCAAAATAGAAGGGAAAAAAAAAGGAAAGAAATTTTTTCAAGAATGCTGGTGACAGTGTCATACAGAGTTCATGCAGGGACAATCACTTTAGATGGCCCAGAAACCAGTGCATTAATAGGTATTTTAAAATCAAAATGAAGTCAGTGCAATAGCACAGCAGGAAAGCCATTTGTCTTGCACACAGCCAACCTGGGATCAATCCCAGGCATCCCATATGGTTTCTGAGCACTGCGACTAGTAATTCCTGAGCGAAGAGCCAGGAGTAACAGGAAGATGTAACAGGAAGATGGTCTCACCGGAAGGAGCCCTGAGCATTGCTGAATGTGACCCAAAAAAGCAAAAAACAAAAAAAATACCCTAATAATGAAACTTTCTCACATCAGAGTATTAGGGCACATGTGCAACGTTACTGCCTCACACGAGTATCCTCACGGCCAGTGAGACTCCTGATGTGACCAGAGGGAGAAACTGCATCTTGCCATGAGCTGGCACCTAGAGCTGGAGGTTGCGGCAGCAATGAGCTTGTTTGGGTGGATTTGAAGTCGAGTTGCCATTGAAGTCAATACCCTTGAGTGTAGTTTATACCCCATTAGATAAAATGGAGTTGGGGAGGAAATACAAGCAATTGAGAGATCACATATTAGAGGAAAAGTTTGACATTGTGTCCTCAGCCCAAAGTCCTGCTTTCTTGGCCTTATGGGAAAATACTAAGATCACAATGACTGGGATCCCTGCCACTCAGGCTCTGAAAATCTGAGTGAATATAAATAGCAAAAAGGAACTTGTCATCTAAGGAAAATCCTTGTTCAGGAAATGAAGAGTCCAGATCTCCATGTAGCAGCCTCCGACCGACGGAACATTCCTTCTTCATCTTCATTCCATACTTTGTTGCCAGACCCCCTCACTCCAGAACTCTCACTCAGATCGTGGGGAAACTGGTCTAAGCAGGAAGCCCCTCGGCCATGTGGTTGTTGCACCGTGGACACTGGCTCTGACTCCTCCAGACCCTGAGCCTGGCTCCAGCTGAGAACGAGAATGTGGGTGGCTCACGGGAAGGTGCCTGTGGTCCGGCATTGAGATGAAGCCTTTGCTTAGCTCGTACAGCTGTCACAGCCGAATAACCAAACGGCACATTGCACTTAGGGAAGACATTGGAAAACAGCATTAACACAGGCACTCACTCATAGAGACTGAACTCCAATTTCCTTGTCTCTAATGTATATAATACTACTTAGGCAGTCAAATGAGTAGAATAAACCTAAATTAAACACAAAAGTTTATGTTTCATTTATGTTTCATCAAAACAGCACTTATTTGCACGATTTATATTTCAGCTACCCAGAAATGAAAGCATCATTCTATATCTGTCCTTTTCCTTCTGACTTATTTCACTCAGCATGATACTCTCTATGTTCATCCATTTATCATTTGGAGAGAGACAGAGACAGAGAGAGAAAAAAGGAGAGAGAGAGAAAGAGAGAGAAAAGAGAGAGAAGAGAAAAGTCTCTGCCATAGATGCAGGCTGGGGAACAAGGAAGGATCTGGGACATTGGTGTTGGGAGAGGTGCACTCAAGAGGGACGGGTGCTGGACACTGCATGACTGAAACTCAATCACAAACAGATTGTATATCTCACAGTGGTATCATAAAATCAAAATAAGTATGGGAGAAAAGAAAATATAAACCATCACTCATGGCATAATGAAACTCAGGAGGTGATTCTACGGAAAAATTAGAGACATGAGGGAAGCCCCCTCTCCCCATAGGAACCAGCCCAGAAGACGTCTGTAAGGATGAGAGGAGAGAGGGGCTCCTGTAACAGGAAGATGGTCTCACCGGAAGGAGCCTTAAGAAACCTTGACCAGTGTGAGAATCCCATGTGCAAAGTGTGAGCTTCCAGTCTGTGTGTTCCTGTGAGGGAGACTGAGCTGCTGCTTCACAGCCCACCATGCTCTGAGCAGGATCTGCCTCAGGGGCATCTCAGGGCATGGGACTGCACTGTTCTCACCCTCACCCCGCACTGCTCCTACCCCCGTTCTGAAAAGGACTCAGGACCCATCCTTGGCTAACAGGCTGTGAGTCCTGCACTACGTTATGGGTGAGTCACAGCAGCCAGAGACCTTGTGTCCAGGAGTCACAGAATCTGAGCTGCCCAGGGGAACAACGCCCAGGGAGGTCTCCAGTACAGGGAGGAGCAGGAATCCAGAGCAGGAAGGAGCAGGACTCCAGTGCAGGGAGGAGCAGGACTCCAGAGCAGGGAGGACCAGGACTCCAGTCCAGAGAGGAGCAGGACTCTAGCTCAGGGAGGAGCAGGACTCTAGCACAGGGTGGAGCAGGACTCCAGTGTTCTTGTCACTTGTCGCTTGTCTTCCCGTTGTTCATCGATTTGCTCAAGTGGGTGCCAGAAACATCTCCATTTGTTGGGAATGAGGTCCATTATTGTTACTGTTTTTGGCATATTGAATTCATCATGGGTAGCTTGCTATGCTCTGGTGTGTCGCTGGGTTCATCCCAGGGGACCCAGTCTTTTCCTTATGTCAGACCATCAACCATCCAGGGCCCATGGAGCAGAGCCTTGGGTGTAGACAAGCCTGTGTCCTGTCTGCCAACTGTTGTCGCAGCCAGGCACTGCAGCCACACCACACCTGCAACACCTATTTCTAATAATTCTCCTATATGAAAATATAGTAGCATCTTTGCTAGATTTCACCCAAACAATCTGCCTTCATGGCAGTCTCAAGGGACTTTTTTTGACTTATTTTTGGGTCACACCCAGTGATGCTCAGGGGTTACTCCTGGCTCTGTACTCAGGGAAACAGAGTGGTGGTGCTCGGGGGACTGTTTATTTTCTCTATAAGGGAAGTGTGAGCCCCCAGCTCACACTTTTTCTCTATAAGTAGAAAATAAACAGGCAAACATTATCTTTTATCTACCAAAGGTGATTAGCCTCTATCACTAAGGGAGGGCTTACATTTTTCTGTCAAGCATTTTGCACAGACACATTAGGAATTCATTTCACTAAGTGAAGGCAAAGGCAATTTGTAGTATTTGGTCCAACAATATGAACCTTATTATAATCTTATAACAACAGATAGCAGAAAAATTATTGACCCCCCAGGAATGTCTTAAAATTTGAGACTTTGAATATCTGAAATGGGAACTCTCTCATGCTAGACATGTGGGAGACAGAGAAGCAACGTAACAAACTTTCTCATGAGGATGATGTGACACATTGTCACACGGCTGGCCTATCTGATGCACCATAAAGCTATAATTTGTTCAACTTAAAGCAGTAAAACCCATGAACTCCACAAAAGACTGAAAATAAAAATTCAGCTTCAGCATCTCCTTTACAGTCAATGCCTACAGTACATTTTCCTTTTTCCACAGAATATAAATCAGTCACTTTGCTCACAGGAGTGGCCCCTCCTTTAGCATGTTTTCACACAGATGCACCCACCCGTGTATTTGCATGTTGTCCCAGGGGAGGACCATGCTGGATCTGACATAAAGGTCAGCTCTGCTCTTGCTTTCACTCACCAGGACTCCTCAGTTCAGCGTCTCGCAATGAGGTTCCCTGCTCAGGTTTGGGGCTGCTTCTCCTCTGGATCCCGGGTAAGGTCACAGAGGACATGAGCGATGGGAACAGTGAGGGAGGGGAGTGTGGGGGACCCTTGCACGCTCTGTCTGTGTGTTGGACGACATCTATCTGGTCTGATTCTTAGAGCTGAGAGAGTGAGACCCATTCTGGAAGGAGCAAGGACCTGTGCTCTGCAGAGATGAGTCAAAAAAGAGATGACAACACAGGTCGAGGCTGCTTTCTTACTGCTAATCTATTTCACATTCTCCTGGCATAGATTTGATGCATAAATATAAGCTGTTCAAGAAATGACAGTAGGGAAGGGCGTATTTTGACAAAAAATCAGAATGAATGCAAACAATGGTGATGATAATATTTCAATGGAATTTTCCATAATTTTTATGCTTTTTTTTAAGGATCCATAAGTGATGCTGTGCTGACCCAGTCTCTACTGGCTCTGCTTAAATTCCCTGGACAATCTGTCTCCATCTCCTGCAGGGCTGCTGAGAGCCTGTATATCGTAATGGAAACACCTATCTGCACTGGCTCCATCAGAAGCCTGTGCAACCCTCCAAGGCGCCTGATCCATAAAATTTCTAACAGAGACCCAGGGGTCCCAGACAGGTTCAGTGGCAGTGGGTCAAAGACAGATTTCACTCTTCAAATTAGCAGGCTTGAGACCGATGATGCTGGCATTTACTACTGCAATAAAGTTACAAAGATCCCTCACACAGTGATAAAGCCCCGACCAAAAACCTCCCTCATGGGGCCGGAGCAATAGTCCAGCTGGTAGGGTTTTGCCTTGCATGCGGCCGATTCGGGTTCAATCCTTCGCATCCCATAGTGTGGCCCAAAAAAAAAATAATAAACACCTCCCTGATGGCCTGCCCTGACCCCACACGTGTTCTCTGCTGGTGAGCGGACAGCAGAATCTCTGAGTCCTGTGAGAGGAAGGCGTTGGGGGGTCTCAGAGGAGGAGGCTGCAGCTGTGGGCTCTGGACCGTGAGGCCCCTGCTGAGCTGCAGACTCACCACATTAGGGGCCTGTCAGGGGCAGCCCTGGCATGGCAGAGCACAGAGGTGTTGATGGCATGTGTGAGCCATGAGGGATGAGCTGCAGTGTCCTGACAGCTATGGGAAGCATGATGTCATCTCTGCCTTGCCTACATGCTTAAGGGACATTTGCTACCTAAGCACCAGTTCATTTGCACAATTTTTTCAAGACTATCTATAGCATAATGGAGTTTTCCGTATAATATGCATTTATTATAGAAAAGTGCTTTTAATGGGGTAAAGAGGTACAGCAGGAAAGGAGCTTGCTGGCATGTGGGTTTCTGAGGGGGATCACAGGCAGCCAATACTCTTTCCCCTGGAGTTCCCACAAACCAGGACTAGGCCTTAAGTACTGTTAGCTGTGGTGCCAAAAGCATCAAAGAAACAAATTAATAAAAGCGCATCACAGGCTGCCCCTCCCAGGTCTCTCACCTCCCTCCTCCTGCATCTCCAGAGCTTCTCTGGTTCCCTGATGGAGGCTCCAGTGTGTCTGCCCCGACTCCCTTTCTGGAGCTCACATGCCCAGTTCATGCTGCTTCACACACGGGCCCTGGTGCCGTCAGAGTTGGGACCTGGTTTCTCTCATTGCAGCGCACAGTCCCCACTAGTCTGACCCATTTCCATGGACTCCTGTGCAGGACGCTCTGAGGGTTCGGGTCATAGTATAGAATGTGGAGTAGGGAGTTTCTCTGACTGTGCTCGGTGGGACAGACACAGTCCTCTGAGAGGAAAATCCTTGTAGCGAGTGGGACAATGGGACAGGCAGGGAACCTTCCTCACTGGGGGTCACATGGGAAGCTGGGGATGGGAATAGAGAGGTTTAGTCCTGGAACCAGGCTGACTCTGAGCCCCAGTGCTTTCAGACAAGTCACCTGGTGGACACTGTCCCTGGAGCTCAGCTCTAGAGAGGACCCATGTCCTCTAGGTCTTGCCAATCCTGCTGAGTCCCAGGACTTCTGAACCCCATGTCACTCAAACCCAGATGTATTTCCAGCTCCCCAATAGGTCACATAGAGGACCTGACCTTCGTGACACTGGGCTGGGTGGCAGGTGGGCCACAGCTGCTGGGCACCTGTTGGTTAAATATGAAATCACACATTATATCAACTATCAATTTTACACCTAGTCATATAGAAATCAAAAGTAGTAATACCATTCTTACTCCCAAAGAAACATGCAATATATTCAGTAATCTTTTTTATTATTACTTTATTACACCACTTTTAGATATTCAACTGCAAGATGCTCATGCTTGAGTTTTGGTTCTACAGTGTTTCAACACCCATCCCTCCACCCATGCCCATCTCCCATCACCAATTCCCCACCTCCCTCCCCCTCTCGTAGCCCAACTACATGGCAGGTTCTGTATATCTTTTCTCTCTTTCTCTCTATCTCTCCCTCCTGCCTACCTTTCCTACACAGTGTGGAGCGCAGTACATTCCAGGACATAACGGTCTCCAGTAGTGTGATGGACCACGGGGCCGCAAGTGTCTGGCGTGACTTGGGGAGCCTCATGGTCAGATGTGCTAGGGAGAGCTGAGTGCCAGTTCTCCTGGCTGTGTCTGAACTCTACATGCTATGGCTGGTCGCTCCAGAGCATCTCCCTGGGCGGGGCCACCGGGCTCTGGGACAAGATGGAGAGGGAAGGGGTGGCCTCAGCTCCATCTGATGAATTCCTGGTGACTTCGCTTCTGGGAGCCGCCTATCTGGACTTGAACTCGTTTACTCTGTTTTTCTAGTCTTGAGTTCAGCGGCCCTCCTGGGTGAGCTCTGATGTGCTGCAACGTCCGGACAGGGAAAATGGCTGCTATTGTGGTGGGCAAGTCTCATCCGGCTGCTTCTGGGACCCCCTAGAGGTGATGGGCCATAGATTCAGCAATCTTCTAGGAAGGAATTTATTCATCCTAAACAGCAAAGGCAACTCCCCACCCTGTCAGAACAGACAGGACAATTTATTCCAAAGAATAGAGGGTGGACAAACTTTGCATTACAATAGTGTTTTTTTCTCTCCCTCTCAGTAACACAATGGCAAAATGCAGACACCAAGGATGCCTACAGCTCCTTTCTTCACCCACTAAGAGAGAGGGTCCTGCTCCCTGTTCAACATACAGCTCATATAAACACAGGTTACCATTACCCAGATGTGATTTATCCATGTTGGTCTCTGACACCAAAGAGAGGTGACATGAACGTGGAACCGACTCTATGATTAACACCTGGAAGTGTGGTTGTCCAGTGTTGTTTATTGCTTCCTACAGACACATTGTGAGCTGGGACCGAGCAACAGAATTTTATGGTATATAGTATAAGTCATAGCTGCATTTGAGAAATGGTTGCACAGTCTTAAACTACACTGAAGTCAAGTGTTAAACTCTACTGTGTTGCCTGCTTGCTTTTCTATTCTCTCCGCTACAAGCCTTTGTAGAGTCAGTGACACACTGGAAAATCAGGATCACAATCTCGAGACCAAATTCTCTCTAGGACCTTCTGCATTCCAGCCCCTGTGTGCCGTTATCCTTACTGGGCTCTCAGATCTGGGGCCTCCTCCCTGTTCCAGCATCACACCACGGCACCTCATGTGATCACAGCACTGGCACTGATCTATGTTTACTGACACCCTCTGAACGTCTGATCACCTGTTAGTCATTGATCCTCTGCTGGGTGACCAGTTTGTTAAGGATGTGAATCACTTTGTGCTCTTCAGAGACTTGTGGGATATTGTCCCCTCATCATAAACCCCAAGGTCAGGAGAGTCCCCTGAGCAAAACTGTTTAGGTCTTAGAATATATGACTGTTCAAACAAAAATGCTACCAAAAGGCACCACAAGTGCTGCCAGAACAGGATTGGACAAAACTGTGTGTTCAGGGTGGTAGTGAGCTGTACAGGGCAACAAACGCAAAACTAGATGAGAGAGTGTCCACACTTCATACCTCAGGGTGCGCCGCACTGCCCCTGTGGAGACCCCAGCTCTCATGCCCTCATGAATGAGGACATGCTCACCAACTGTCCCTAATGCTTCATGACCTTAACATTGCTCAGGCTTTGGCTTCCAGGGTGGGGAGCAACAGGACATTGGAGAAATGGCTGCCTGTGAGCTTACTAGAACAGCCCAGGTCACCCTAAGCCTGGACAGTCCTTGTATGTGATTGTTGGTCTCCTTGTTTGTCTCATTCTGTATCTGACACCCAAGAGACGGAGGATGAAGATGTCAAGCCGACTGTCATAATAAATTTTTACACACAGTCTGACTTGGTAACGGACTTTACAGTGTCTGTTCCCAAACTTGGGGAAAGTCTCACGGTTCCCCCATGATCAGATGGACCAGCACCACCTTACACCTACTAAGCTGCTGTATCATAAAAGGCCACTAGATGGCAACAGACCCCACAGTGACAAGAGAGACCCTGGATCTTAGAAATACCTTGAGAGGAGCAGGTCTGTTGTCAGCTGGGACAGTTGACTTTATGGCTGTGGTGGGAGGATGAAGGCTGCTAGAGTGTGAGTTGTAGCGTGATTATCATCACTCCTCCTTGGGGACAGAGAAGTCCTTTCCTGCTGTCTGCTAGGGCTGGTCTGAGCACCCAGTCACTGCTCATAATTCAACTTAACTTCTGCTGTGACGTTTCAGAGAAAGAGCTGTAGAGACACTTCTGTAAACTGAGGACACAAGAGGGAAAAGTATATATGTTAGGGAAGAAAAAACGGCAGGCAGGCTCAATAAGCCACAGGGCTTCCATTTTGCTATGGAGAGTTACCGAGGGCTCGACATCACCCCCTTTTTTGGCCTTGGGAAGGACATCTGGGCAAAAGAAAAACAGCAGCCTATCAGCGGTATCTATGGGAATTGCTCGGGTGCGGGCAGGGCGTACTAACATTTAGAACATCCCAGAGACATATCAAATAACTTGTCTTTGCAACTTAAGTTGTGTTTCTCCTTGAGTTATGTTTTTCTTTGATTTTTTTAAACTTAAGTTGTGGGGATTATAAAGCAAGCAATGCCTATATAATCTAAAAGCTTCCCCTTACTCAGGGTCTTGCCTTGGCTGACCTGCAGTGCCTAAGAGCTTGACCCCAGCTAGCTGGCTTAATAAACTCCTCTTGCCTTTTGCATTACTGGCTAGTTTCTTTGTGATTCCTAAGAACATCCGACTCCAGACCCTAACAATATGGAAGTACAGAGAGACACAGGGACCCCCTCTATCTCTACGGCACCACCAGGAGAGGCCTGAGAGGACAGGGGAGAGAGGGGCCTCTGCCGACAGGGAGCAGGATCTCCCAGAAGTCACCCACATGGATGTCGACCAGCCTCCCAGAGTGTGAGAACCCCATGTGTGAGGTGTGAGCCTGAGTGTGTTATGTGAGGGAGCCTGAGCTGAGGCCTCACACTGAGCACCCTCTGAGCAGGGTCTGTCTCAGGGCTCACTGCAGGTTTAGCTGATTCCTCAGACTCACCGTCACTGCTCTGACTGCTGAGGAAGGACTCAGGATTCATGCTCGGTTTATGGGCCTGATTTCTGATACTGCCTTATTGATGATGCGTTTGGCTGCTATCTTTGCAGATCAGAAAAACTTCAGACTGCATGAACAGCTTCCTAGGTACTGATATACGGGTGTCATCTTAGCTTGTCCACAGATATGTCAGTGTGGGCACAGTGTGATCCCATCCAGTCTGCACTGACTGTTTCCCAGAGCAGAGTCCCTGTCACCTGCATGACCACACAGAGTGTGAGGAGCTTCTCATCGGGAGATGAGCCCAGCCCGGGCTGTTTCCTACCTGACGTCTGATGATCAGACCACCCAGGAGATCCCTGGCACCACAATTTCCCTGAGCACCCATAGGGGAGTCTCTGAGTACCACCTGGCTGAACACTGACAGCCACAGGCAGGTGGAGTGCCCTGGTGGTTCCCAGCACCAGAGTCAGATCCTGAACTCTTAGCCTTGAGCTGTTTGACTTAACTGGCCAAGGATTGCTACAGTTGGCAACAACCAGCCCCTGCACTGGTCCAGAACTTTTTAAAAGGATTTTATTGAATCACGTGAGACACATTGTTACAGAGCAGTTCCTGTTGGGTTTTAGTCATTTGATATTCCAACATCCATCACTCCAGTGGTGTATCTTTCGGGATACCAATGTCCCCAGTTTCCCTCCACCACCCACCTACTTCCCTGTCCCAGCTTGTGTCTATGGCAGGCATTCTCTCTCTCTCTCTCTCTCACTTCCTCCTTCACTCTCCCTCTCTCTTGGCCCCTCCTTCTCTCTCCTTCTCTCTCACTCTCTCTCATTCTCTCTCTCTCTCTCTCTCTCTCTCCTTGTGGGAATGTGGTTTTACAATTCAGATACAGCTTTTTTTTTCAGGGTTTTCAGCACACAGCTTGCCCCAGTGATCATTTCCGAAAACCTTTGTCATGGCGGTCTGCTCTTTTCCAATGGACTTCTCACACAGCACTGAGGCAGATTTCCCTGTATACCAATTATGCTGGTCCTTGATTCTACTGTCCCTGGAGTTAGTCACATACTATGTGTTTATATCCAACAAATGAGTGTAATAATTTTATGCCTGATCCTCTCCTAAGGGACTACTTCAGATAATGGATGAGTGGCGTAGTTGGGGTTCAGAAGCCTAACGCTAACTCACCTCACACAGCGCTGTCCTCCACAGCAGCCCAGAGTGCTCCTTCTTCTTGCATGAATCTTCTCTTCACACCACAGTGATGCTGGTACGCCATGGTGCATCCTGCATCCTACACTGGTGTCCTTCTATTGTCTGTGAACTCTGACACCTGTGAGCATCTCCAAATCCACCTTCATGAGGTTTATCACCTCAGTCTATTTGAGATATGAAGTCCTTTCCCTGGTCCCCGACTGATGCTGCCTTAGGAATAGCAGTGGACTGTGACTGAGAGATACACAGGTAACAGGACAGAGCATTCACGTGGACTCTCAGTCTTGGCACTAATTTATGAAAAGTAACTAACACTTTGTGTGATCATTTCCCTCAGTGTCTCCCTTCTGTATCCAATAGCCTTTTCCCCCAGCACTAGAGGCAATGTTGGTTATCAGAAACTTGTTCTGGCTGGTTTTCATGGCAATTTTTCACCTACAGATTCTCAGAGATTGGCAGGAGATTGACAGCACAGCAAAGCGTGTGCTGGGGCCAGGTTGGTGCCCAGGAGCCACATGGCCAAGAGCACCAGGACGTAAAGGCTCCCAGTTCCTGGCATGCAGCAACACAGTAGCTTTGAGTCCATGCATTGAGCTGCTCAGCCCACATGGACGAGAATGCTCAGGTGACCACCAGATCTACTGAGCAAGCATAGGTGTCTATAAATGAATAGATTTACAAAAACACAAAATTTTAAACTTTAAAAAATGTAGAAAATTCTAGTGGATATCAGAGCCAAGAAAAAAAACCTTATTTGCCTCAGTTATAAGCAGAGTGGAACCAAAGGAGAGTGTGAATTCCTTAGTATGCCTGTGACGGTGTGGTCTGACAGGGGCGTTTCCCGGGGCAGAGAGAGCAAGAGGCTTTGTCCTGACCCTCTAGAGGACCCAGAGCAGTTCTCAAGTCGAACTGGGACCCTCCTGAGTCCCCGAGGAGGACCATGTTCTCTGTGGGCAAAGTTCTGCTTCCCCAGAGGGACCCACACCCCCTGACTTCCCAGCAGCTGAGCTGGTCCCCACTGACTCTCCCCCTCTGAAAACCCAAACTGTCCAACCCCTCTGATTTGCATGGCCTCAGTTCTCACTTCCTGGACGCTCAATAACAGTCTGTGTCACCCTGCGGGGTCAGTCTTGGTCAGACACAGAGTGGACATGAGGGGTCCCTGTGCAGCTCCTCAGCTTCCTGCTGCTCTGGCTCCCGGGTAAGTAGGGAAACCAAAGAGGGCGACTTGGCTTAGAGCTCCCTGGGTTTTAGGGACAAGGACATGTGAAAATGGCGATGATGTTTGCTCATATTTTCAATTTCAGGTGCCAGGTGTGATATTCTGATGACCCAGCCTCCATCTGTGTCTGCATCTCTGGGAGAGAAAGTCACCATCTCCTGCAAGGCCAGTCAGGGCATTAGCAGTTGGTTAGCCTGGTTTCAGCAGAAGCCAGGGAAAGCTCCCAGACTCCTCATCTATAGGGCAACCAATTTACAAACAGGCGTCCCCACGGTTTAGCGGCAGTGGGTCTGGGACAGATTACACTCTCACCATCAGCAACCTGGAGCCTGAGATGTTGCCACTTACCACTGTCTACAGTATGATAAACCCCCACCCACAGTGATACACGCCATTACATAAACCCCAGAGATCAGCTGTGTGAGGCTGGGCTGCCCCAGCTGCTCCTCCTGGGGCCTCCCTTTGCTGAGTGTGCCAGATGCAGCAAGGCTGTGCTGTGATAGAAGTTGCGCGTACAAGTTGAACAGACATTTTAGTCTCCATTACTCTCATCCTCATCCCCACAGCACCAATACGAAAATAAATCTTCTGGTTTCATTTATGGAGATTGTTTTTCCTGAGGAATGTTGATGATAGTGTAATTCAGTGTTCATGTGGGAACAGTCACTCAGAATATTCCAAAACCTTTGTTTCAATCAGTATTTTAGGAACACGCTAAGTGTGTTCTCACACCAAAGTGTGGTTGCTGTGTGCGCCAAGCAGCCTCAATGGAGCGTCCCTCCCCGACAAGGAACCTTCTGCTGTGACCAGAGAGAGACCCTAAACCTTGCCGTGGGTCTGTCCCTGCAGAGCTGGACCAGGCAGAGATCTGCTCCTGTGACTGAGGGATTTCTTTTCTTTTTCTTTTTCTTTTTCTTTTCTTTTATTTCTTTATTTCTTTCTTTCTTTATTTATTTATTTATTTATTTATTCATTTGTTTATTTTTTATTTTTGATGTTTAGTTTGCTCTTTTTATTTTTTAAAATTTTTTTATTTTTACAATTACAAAGATATACAATTAAAAAGTTCATATTTGGGTTTTGGTCATACAGTGTTCCAGCACTCATTCCTCCACCAGTGCCCATCTCCCACCACCAACGTCCCCGGTTCCCTCCCCCTCCCCCAGCCCTCCTACATGGCAGGTTCTTTATTTCTTTCCCTTTCTCTCTCTTTCTCTTTTTCTCCCCTCCAGACTATGGATTACAGAACATACATTAAAGGGTTGTCATGTGTATCTTTTTGCCTCTATTTAATGCTCAGTTCTAGGTTGGCATTAGTACCCTCGACAAATGTTAGCACACTGTTCCATTTTCTGTCTTACCTAGCCTCTGACTCCCACACATTTGTGATAATTTCCACCTTTGACAAGACCTCCTGATATATGTTTCACTTGACCTTGGATATTGGTAACATAATATGTACATATATATTTATGTTATGCAAATAAATGCAGTCATTCTGTATCCGTCTCCCTTCTGGCTAATTTCACTCAACATAATCTTCTCCATGTCCATCTATTTATAGGCAAATTTTATAACTTCATTTTTCCTAACAGCTGCATAGTATTCCATTGTGTAGATGTACCAAAAGATTCTTTATCCAGTCATCGATTTTCGGGCACTGTGGTTGCTTCCAGATTCTGGCTATTGTGAATAATGCTGCCATGAACATAAAAGTAGGGATGGTGTTTCCACTGCGTATTTTTGGTTTCCCAGAGTAGATTCCCAGGAGTGGTATGGCTGGGTCAAATGGGAGTTCAATTTCTAGTCTTTGGAGGAATGTCCATATTGTTTTCCAGAAAGGCTGTACCAGCCAGCATTCCCACCAACAGTGGATGAGTGTCCCCTTTCCCCACATCCGCGCCAGCACTTGTTGTTCTTGCTCTTTGAATATGTGCCAGGCTCTGTAGTGTAAAGTGATATCTCATTGTTGTTTTGATTTGCATCTCTCTGATGACTAGTGATGACGACCATTTTTTCATATGTGTTTTGGCCATTCGAATTTCTTCCTTGCTGAAGTTTCTGTTCATTTCTTCTCCCCACTTTTTTGATGGGGTTGTTTGTTTTCTTCTTGTAAAGTTCTACCAGTGCCTGATATATCCTGGATATTAACCCCTCATCAGATGGGTATTGGGTGAATATTCTTTCCCATTCCGTGGACTGCTTTTGTATCTTAGTCACTGTTTCTTTAGAGGTGCAGAAGCTTTTTAGTTTCATGTAGTCCCATATGTTTATCTTTCTTCTAGTTGCTTTGTTAGTGATGTTTCACCTTTGAAGATGTCGTGGAGGGTTTTTCCTAAATTTTCTTCAATGTACTTTATGGATTCAAGTCTGATATTGAGATCTTTAATCCATTTTGATCTGATTTTTGTGCATGGTGTTTGACACAGGTCCAAATTCATTTTTTTAACATGTCGCTGCCCAGATTTCCCAACACCACTTGTTGAAGAGACTTTCCCTTACTCCATTTTAGACTATTTGCACCTTTATCAAAGATTAAATGATCATGTGTTTGAGGTTGGGTGTCAGGATACTCAATTCTATTCCATAGGTCCACAGGTCTGTTTTTATTCCAATACCATGCTGTTTTAATTAATACTGCCTTGTAGTACAGTTTAAAGTTGGGACAGGTGATGCCTCCCATCTTCGTTTTCCCGAGGATTGCTTTAGCTATCCGTGGGGGTTTATTGTTCCATACAAATTTCAGGAGCGTTTGGTCAATTTCTTTGAAGAATGTCATGGGTATCCTTATAGGGACTGCATTGAATCTGTACAGAGCTCTAGGGAGTATTGCCATTTTGACAATGTTGATTCTCCCCATCCATGAGCAGGGAATATGTTTCCATTTCCTTGTGTCCTCTTTTATCTCTTGGAGCAGTGTCATGTAGTTTTGTTTGTACAGGTCCTTTACACACTTGGGTAAGTTGATTCCTAGGTATTTGATTTTCTGTGGCACAATTGTGAATGGAATTGTTTCCTTAATATCCCTTTCTACTATTTCATTATTTGTATATAGGAAAGCCACTGACTTTTGGGTGTTGATTTTGTATCCTGCCACTCTACTATATGCGTCTATTGTTTCTAGGAGTTTTTTGGTAAAGAGTTTAGGGTTCTCTAGGTATAATATCATGTCATCTGCAAATAATGATAGCTTGACTTCTTCCTTGCCTATCTGGATGCCCTTGATGTCCTTTTCTTCTCTGATTGCTATGGCAAGTACTTTCAGTACTATATTGAATAAAAGAGGTGAGAGTGGGCAACCTTGTCTTGTCCCTGATCTCAGGGGGAAGGCTTTCAACTTTTCCCCCCATTTAGAATGATGCTCACTGTAACTGAGGGGATTTCATCCTAGTCTGTCAGGAAAAAAAAAGCTAATTCTGTGTCAGAAACTGGGGAATATTATACTCAATACCTGGAATGTGAAATGATCCTTTCACCCAGTGTCATAAAGTAAAATACTGGGAGAAATACAGGCATATGGAGTGAACATATAAAAGAGAAAATTTTAAGCTCGCCATTTCAGCCCTCTCCAAGTTCTCCTCAAACACGTGTCTTAGTTAGCAGTCTCAATGTCTCTGCTTTCTCCACTCTAATGAAACCCAGGTCTTCTCTTAGACACTTGCTTCCTCTCTGTCTTAACCATCTCATCTAAGTGAGTTTAATAACAATGATTTATTTCAATAATAAATAAGTAATAAAATAAAAGATTCAAATTTCAATAACCTGTACTAAGCCTCACATCTTATTTTCTAGAGCTTGGGCGGATAAAACCTAGATCACAGCGGCTGTGCTTCCCTGCATGCTCAGACTTTAAAAACCTCAGGAAATATAAAAAAATGTCTAAAAAGAACCATTATTGGGACTGGAGCAACAGGGCAATTGACTTGCACTAGGCCTACCGCGGTTTGATCCCCTGCTCTCAAATGGTTCCTTGAGGACCTTCACAAATAATTCCTGAGTGCAGAAGAGGAGTAGCCCCCTGAGCACTGCCAGGGTGGACAAAAGCAAACTTCAACAAAAATAAAAATAAGCAATGTCACTAGGGTTCTATTTTATTGCTTATGTTTTCACAGTATAGCACATATAAAGTCCACCATGGTTTTCAGGCAATGTTATTTCTCTTTGCTTATTGTTTTGAATGGGAACATTTATGATGTGGTGACAATCGTGAAGAAATCTTGACCTGTTTTAAAAAAGACAAGTTCAAATCTATATTCTATGTTTTTTTTATTTTAAATATTTTATTATACCACCATGATATATATAATTACAACGTTGCACATGTTTAGAGGTTTTGTCACATAGTGTTCAGCACCCCACCCTCCACCAGTGCCCATTTCCCACCACCAATGTCCCCTTATTCCCTCCCCCTCCCATAGCCTGCCTAAATGGCAGGATCTTTATCTCTTTTCTCTCTCCCTCTCTCTCTCTTTCCTTCTCTTACACATTTGTGGGTTGCACCTACATACACTTAGAAGCCATCATGTGCAGTTTTTGCCTGTATTTAATGCTCAGTTCTAGGTTGGTATTAGCCCTTTCAACATTTATTCACACATGTTCCCTTCTGTCTTACCTAACCTCTGACTCCCTCACGTTTGCGGTAATTTCCACTTTTTGTAAGACCTGCTGATCCACGTTTCGCCTGACACTGGGTTTTGGTGTCATAATATGTATGTATATACTTACGTCATGCAAATAAATGCAGTCATTCTATATCTCTCTTTCCTTCTGACTAATTTCACTCAACATGATCCTTTCCATGTCCATCCGCTTTATAGGCAAATTTCATAGCTTCATTTTTCCTAACAGCTGCATAGTATTCCATTGTGTAGGTGTACCACAGTTTCTTTATCCAGTCATCAGTTCTCGGGCACACTGGTTGTTTACAGTTTCTGGCTATTGTGAATAGTGCTGCTATAAAAATAAAAAAGTGTGGATTGTGTTTCCGCTGTGTGTGTGTGTATCCTGTGTTTTTTTCCACCCCTATAACCCAATTCCTACTCAGAGCTGCAACAAAGCTATTTCTAGCCTGTTTGGGACTTGGCAGCCCAATTGAGTACACTAAGTTAGGTAGGTGAAAAACTTGGAAGATTTCATTTAACCTGCAGCTCCCTCTTTATTTCAGAAATTCTTTGAGATTTACATATATGACATCTTGTATGGGTCTTAGTACTGACCTTAGCCCTGGTGACACACTTGTCTTATGGATGCCTGGTCAACCATTAGTGATTTGCTCTTAGTTTAGAGAAATTAATTAAATATATATGACCATTAAACATTTATATATATATAACATATATAAAGAGAGCGTATACATAGAGAGAGAGAATGAGAGAGGGAGTGAGAGAGAGACTATGTTTTGTTATTTTCCTTACAGACTGACCTGGTGATGGATGTCACAGTTATCTATTTCAGAGTCTGGTGAAAATCTCTGTCAGGTTCACTGGCTCTGAATTTCCTATATTGCTGTTTCACCGAAATGGCCTCTAGATGGGAAAATGACTCCTAACCTGACAGGGAAAGACCCTGCACCTGAGGAGCTCTGGACAATCACAGAGAGTTAGTGTCCCCTTGTCAATAGGGACGGGGGTCCTGTGTATGATGGGTGAGTGTGGAAGCAGCAGAGGCCGAAGTTCGTTAAATTATTATCTGCTTCTGCAGCATGAAGGATTCCAGTACTAGCTGTCTGCTCTGAATATTATTGGGTGGGACATTGGGTTTGCTCCCAACTCAGGACCATTGATTCAAATTTGACATAACTCTGCTATGACTATAGACAGAAATGATAGGCCATCACTCAGTGATCAGTGAGATTCAGGAGGTGATTATATGGAGCATAAACAGACACTTGGGAACTCCTCCCCATAGGCACCCACCCAGGAGATGCTGTAAGGATGAGGGGAGAGAGGGGCTCCACTGACAGAAGGAGGGTCTCCCTGAAATAACCCTGCAGGCTCTTGACCTTCACTCTCCAGTTTCTGAGAGTGTAGGGAAAGCCACGCGGTGAGGTGTGAGCACTCGGGCCTGTGTGTTCCTGTGAGGGAGCCTGATCTGAGGCTTCATAACCCGGCCCCCTCTAAGCAGATTCTCCCCTCAAGGACACCTCAGGCCATGGGGTCTTCACTCTTTCTCCCCTCACCTCACCCGGTCACTATTCCGATTGCTCGAAAGGACTCAGGATTCATTCTCCGGTTAGTTGGCTGAGAGTCTGATGATATCTTGTAGGAATGCACCTTCAGGCAGAGAAAACAGTGGCCCACAGACACAACCTCTTGCAGACTAAGGACCGAGGGTCCCAGGGAAGTGTGGCAGGGAGGAGCAGGACTCCAGTGCTGTATTATGAGAGAAAAAACAGCAAACATTCCTTCTAACTTTCTCTTTACAAGGTTATGAAGCCCCTTTCATTCAGAGGGGTTACATTTTTTCTGTCAATTCTATGTACAAAAACACTATGAATCCAGTTCACTAGATCTAGATAAAGCCATTACTAGTACTTGGCTCTCTAGCAATACAAACTTATGTTGACCTGCTAACAACATACAGCAAAGAATTGTTGATCCCTCAGCTGCTTTAATGCCTGAGTCTTTGACAATTTGAACTGGGTTATGTCAGTCTAGACATATGGGAGATAGAGCTCAACGTGGCCGATGTTTACCTGATGGTGATGAGGACACACTCACAAAACTCAAGTACCTGATGATACTTGACTCTGATGATACTGGCTGCTGTGAGCTCACGGGGCTGCCCGGCCTCCCTAAGCTTGTCAGTTCTTGTTTTTGTTGGTCTCCTCCTATGTGTGTGTGTCTCACTCGCTGCCCAAAACCTTAATGACTGAGGTTGAGGTTGTCAATCAGACTGGTTTTAGTGCGACAAATTTCCACATAATCTGGATTGGTGACAGCCTTCACAGTTACTATTCCAGACATTAGGGCAATCTCACTTTGCAGGATCACAGGGATCACCTGAAGCCTATTAGTTTGCTATACCACATATTGGCCACTAGATGGCAGACCATCTAGTGGCCTATTAGTTTGCTATACCAAATATTGGCCACTAGATGGAGGGAGACCCTGGATCTCAGAGAGAATGAGACCGTAACATCTGGGGCCAGAGCGATAGTACAGCGGGTAAGGCGTTTGCCTTGCACCCGGCCGGCCCATGCTGGCCTGGGTTCAATCCCCGGTATCCCATATGGTCCCCGCGCACCGCCAGGAGTAATTCCTGAGTGCAGAGCCAGGAGAAACCCCTGAGCATCGCAGGGTGTGACCCGAAAAGAAAAATAAAAAAAAAAAAAAAAGGAGACAGTAACATCTGCTGGCAGCAGGGACAGGGGCTCTATGGTGTGGTGGGGAAGTGTGAAAGCTGCTAGAGTCTGAGTCGTAGCAAGATTTTCACCATATTCTACTGTGAGACGTTTATCCTGCTTGTCAGCTATGGACTGTCTATTGGGTATTAAACAGTAACTGGACTTCACTTCCTGTGTGACTCTTTCAGAGACAGAGCTGTAGAGTGACTTAAGGTGAGATGAGGGTCACAGGAGGGGATTAGATGTGTCCAGGAGCAGGGATCCTCCTCTGTCCCATGGTGGACAGGCAGGAGAGGCCTGAGAAGACGAGGGGAGAGAGGGGCTCCTGCTGACAGGGGAGGGTCTCTCAGAGTGACCCCGGCAGGACCTTGACCTTCCCTCTCAGGACTCCAGAGTTGGCATCCTGGTGTGTGGTGTGAGCCCAGCCTGTGTGCCCCCTGTGCGGTACTCCACACCCGACACCCCTCTAAGCAGGGGCTCCTCAGGGACACTTCTCAGAAGTGTATGGGGGAGGAGCTGCACTGTTCTCCTCACCTTCACGTGCAGCTGCCCCACTGCTGAGGAAAGGACCTCAGGATTCATCCTTGGGTATTGGCAAACAGTTGACATTGCCTTGGAGATGAAGCTACTGGATTGAACTGCCTTTAAAGAAGGGGGTGTCCTGTTGCCTTGTCTATTTAGATGTCAGTGAGGACAGGTGTGTCCCTCCCAAGCCTCCCAGGTTTCTTGCAAGGGCCACACAGAATGTGAGGAGAGTCTCATCCTGAGATCAGCCCAAGCCAGGGCAGGAGAGAAAGCAGGGGATGAGATATACCCTTTTGGCCCACCCAGTGGTTCCCTGAACCCCAACTTCCCTGCATCAATAGGGGCATTCTGGAGGTCTCTGACTGCACCTGGCTGACCCCTTCATGCTACACAGGATGGTGGGTGCCCTGGTGTCCCCCGCACCATAAGCCCTCCAAAATTGCAGATCCTCAACACATGAACTGTTTTGCTCAAGTGCCCAAGAATTGCCTAATGGGACTAACACCGCTCCAGCACTCACGCAGCAGCTTCCAGACCACACCCTAACACACAAAATATCATATAACCAGAAAAATATATATAATGAGCTCCCTGGCTAATGTTTATCTCCATTATGTCCTGGTGCTCTGACAGATTGGGACAGTGAGTGCAGAGGCAGGACTCTCTCACAATCACCAGGAAAGTGCTCCAGGGCCTCAGACACCCACTTGGGCACTGACCACCTACCCTTAACTCCTACTCTGAGGAATCTGTCATGTTGGGGTCTCTGACAGCAACAAGACAAGGGACAGCTTGGATCTCTCTCTCTTTCTGTCTCTCTGTCTCTAATTGTTTTTCTGTCTCTTTCTTTCTCTCTCCATCTCTATTTCTCTCAGTCTCAGTCTCTGTCTCTGTCTCTGTCTATGTCTCTGTCTCTCTCTGTCTCCTCTTTCTCTGCTCCCAGCCCATCCCCTCTTCTCTCCACACAGCCCTCCCACCTCTCCTCTCCTCCTGTTGGAGCCTGGAGTGTGGAGTCTCTGGTCTCCTGTGCTGAACTCACAGACCCCAGATCATGCTGCATCACATAGACTCTGGTGCCTGCAGGGTCAGGCCCAGGTTTCTCTTACCTCCTGCCATTGCTGACTCAAAGTTCTGATTATCTCAATCAATCTCTCGTCTGGGTACATGTTACTAACTGTGTTGCAGGAAGCAGTGAGTAAAGAAGGGTGAATGGAAGCTGCCTCAGGAGGTCAGAGAAGGCCCAGTGAGAGCAGGATCTGGCTGCATGAAGAGCCCTGATGGCGGGTGGGGAGATCTTTACTGCCCAGTCAGGCTGAGGCAGAAAATGACCCTGAAGGATCCAGCCCTGGGCCCCGCAGAAGGGGAGCCCCGGAAGCTGCTCCTGTGGGACAGAAGAACCAGGGGAGGCCCAGACTCAGGCTGATCCTGGAGAGGAAACCGTCTCCTCTAGGGTCTGTGACCGCTGCAAGGCGCCCCTGTACCTGCCACTTCATAGGAAAAGGACAAAAACATCAGATGTCTCCAGGTAATCTGATACCTTTGGCAACTGTAGTCTCCATGGGCCAGCAGAGCATGGATCTGCTTTGAACTCTAGGTGCGGAATTCAGTGGTGGGGAAACCTCAGGGCTGTGAACCTATAGCTGGGTTTGACGTTCAGGATATTCTCCAGAATTAAGAATCAATGACGGTGTGGGGTGGTCGGCACCTCTCGGAACCTGCAGCTCACTCAGCTCACACGGCTGCCCACACAGCAGCCCAGAGTGACGTGTCTCCTATGAAGATTCTCTCTTCACACTAGCTCGACCACACCATGGGGCACTCTGCATCCAACAGGTGTCCCTCCACTGGACGTGAACTATGACACCTTGGGGTGTCCTCCTGCCCTTTCACGTGGGTTATCACCTCAGTCTTCCTAAGACGCCAATTCCTGCACCTGGTCCCCGATAGACGCTGCCTTAGGAATAGAGGGAGACCGTGACTGACAGGTACAGGGTGACGGAACAGAGCATTCCCATGGACTCTTTGTCTTGGCACAAAGCTGTGAACAGTGTGATCACTTTGTGTGATCTTTTTCCTTGTGCATCTCCATCTTGTTTTCATGGCAATGTCTAACCGCAAAATCTCAGGGACTGGCTGTGATTAACAGCACAGCAAATCATGTGCTGGGGCCCAGGTTAGCGCCCAGAAACCACATGGCCCAGAGCACATATATGTAAAGGATTCACAATTCCTGGTACTTCACCACCACAATAGCTTTGAATCCATTGAGCTGCTCAGCCCGGTGGATGAGAATGCTTAGAGTGACCACCACATCCACTGACACTGCAGGAGTGCCCACAAATAAATAAATTTCATAAAGCAAAAATTCAAACCTTAAAAAATTTTTAAGTTATAGAGGATAGCAGAGTCAAGAGAAACCTTGTTTGCCTCCGTTATAAGCAGAGTGGAACCAAAGGAGAGTGTCCATTCCTCAGCGTGCCTGTGACGGTGTGGTCTGACAGCGCCTTCCTTGGGGAAGAGAGAACAGGCCGTGTTCTGACCTCTAGGACCCACCACAGCTCTTGAGTCACACTGGGGCTCTCCTGGGACCCCGGGAAGAGCATGTGCCCTAAGGGCAAAGTTCTGCTTCCCCAGAGGGACCCAGACCCTGACTTCCTGCAGCTGTGCTGGTCCCCACAAAACACTCCCCCTGTCTGCCCAGCCTCCCCTCATTTGCATGTACTCAGAGTTCACTTTCTGGACATAAAATAACAGTCTGTGTGACTCTGCAGGGTCAGTCACAGTCAGACACAGAGTGGACATGAGGGTCCCTGTGCAGCTCCTCAGCTTCCTGCTGCTCTGGCTCCTGGGTAAGGAGGAAATGCAAATTTACAACTTTGCTATGTCTGACTCTTCAGGAGCTTTCTCTCTCTTCTGACTAAGACAATGATGTGCACTGACTTTTTTTTCCTCAGGTGCCAGGTGTGATATCCTGATGACCCAGCCTCCATCTGTGCCTGCATCTCTGGGAGAGAAAGTCACCATCTCCTGCAAGGCCAGTCAAGGCATTAGCAATTATGTAGCCTGGTATCAGCAGAAGCCAGGGAAAGCTCCCAGACTCCTCATCTATAGGGCAACCAATTTAGAAACAGGCGTACCTCCACGGTTCAGCGGTAGCGGGGCTGGGACAGATTTCAGTCTCACCATCAGCAGCCTGGAGCCTGAAGATGCTGCCACTTACTACTGTCTACAGCACTATAGTGACACTCCCACAGTGATACACGCCAGGACATAAACCCCAGAGCTTAGCTGTGTGAGGCTGGGCTGCCCCAGCTGCTCCTCCTGGGGCCTCCCCTGCTGAAAGTCTCAGATGCAGCCAGGCTGTGTGTGATGGAACATTCTGGTACAAGTAAGGGGGATGTTTTTCTCTCCATTTGTACCTTCTCAACCCAGGATATCCAGCATGACAATAGATCTGCTGATTTATTTTAATGAAATTACTTTCCCTTCCTGTCAGAGCAATAGTACAATTGTTCAGGCATTTCCTTTGCATGTAGCTGAACTGGTTAAATCCCCAGCACCCCACATGGTCCCCTAAACAATGAAGAGTAATTCCTGAGTGCAGAGCTAGGAATAAAATCTAGCATTGATAAATGTGACTAAAATACCCAAAAAAAAATGAAGAAATGAAAGAAATTATTTTCCCTCAGGAATGCTGGTGACAGCATCATACAGAGTTCATGCGGGAACAATCGCTTTAGGTTGTCCAGAAACAATTGTCCTCATGGATATTTTAAAGTCAGAATGAAGCTTTCTCACATCAAATTGTGAGGGATGTGTGCACCGTTACGGCCTCACACAAAGCATCCTCGCACGGCCAAGGAACCCGAGGGAGAAACGCATCTACCATGAGCTGCACCTGCAGAGCTTGTTGGGGCAGAGATGAGCTCCCGAAACTAGACGTATTTGAGGCTAACCTGCATTGAGTAAAAGTCAGTTCCAGTGACAGGAGTTTTGCGCTGAGTCCCCTTGAATGTCCTTTATACACCATTACATACAATGAGGAAACACAAGCAAAGTGAGAGATCACAAGAAAGAGGAAACTTTGACATTGTGTCCTTAGCCCATAGTCCTGCTTTCTCGGTTCCCGTGAGTAAATAACAAGATCAAAATAACTGGACTTCCCTACCTGCACTGATTCTGAAAATTGTTAGTGAAGATAAATGGGAAATTATCATTATCTAAGGAAATTCCTTCTTAAGGATATGAAAAGTCCAGATCTTCTTTCCGTGCTTTGTTTTCCTGCCCCCTCACCCAGGCTTACACTCAGAACCTTGGAAAACTGGTCCCAGTCCCTGGGAAGAAGGCACTAAGCCATTACTTCTTGCACCCTGGACACTGGCTCTGACTCCTCCAGACCCTGGGCTCTGGCTCCAGCTGAGAACACGCATTTGGGTACTCATGGGAAGGTGCCTGTGATCCAGCACTGAGATGACGCCTTTGCTCAGCTGGTGCCGCTGTCACAGCCCCTGCCTGGTGGAGCAGAACAAGTTCACTAGCAAGGTCTCAATAGACAAAATTAACACAGGGACCCACTGGAGTTCAGTCTCTGTGACGCATCTGAGAGCAGCAGAAAACAAGGATTTCTCCAAAGATCTGCCACGTGTAGCATCCACATGGACACATGTATCACACACAGATGGTCGAACAGAATGGGAATAACCACCTGGACCTGTTGTCCTGGGGATGGGATTGGACTTTACTGAGTGAAATTTTGGTGTTAATGTAGTCAAAGAGAGTGGAAAGTCTTCAATTAGACTAAACTTAATTTACTAAATTTTATAAGAAGGTCTACACATAAGTACAAGGTATATTTGACAGGGATAAAAAACTTTCTTAGACATTTTTATGCATAACCAGAGTTCCATCAGAGCAAAACAATCTACAACCAGGAATGTAGATGACCTGGAACACAAGTTTATCACGTTGAGGCCCTGGTTTATTCCTGAAACCACAAATTAAACATGTTTTGGGCGCTAATGGTTGAAACGTCACACTTGGTCACTCATGCAGCCATGTGGAGCCTCCGCAGTCCTGTCCACAGTCTGATGGCCCCGAGGTCTCCTCAATGGTGCAGTCACTGTGTGTCTCAGGGCTGGTCTGGAAGGTTCTGAAGGAGGCAGGACGCTGGCTGACAAGTTCCCTCAGGAGTCAGGAGCCTCTGCGCCCGGACACTCCCGATGCTCACTGATGTTTCTCCTGTAGCTTCCTGCTCCTCCCTGAAATTTTTCTGAAATTACACCCCGGCCATTTGCGGTATGAATGAAGCTAGAGCTTAGCTCTGGTGACACACATCTCTCCAACCTCCTGGGCCCCTGTTTGTGGTTACTTGCAAATACGTTAAACATTCTATTAAAAATAAGAATCAGTTTTTGGTGTTCTGACAGATTGTCCTGTGATGTGCATTAGAGCATCTGTTTCCAAGATTGATGCTGACTCTATAGAATCATAGGACAAACATTGAAACCATTTCAGCTGCTGTATCACAATCAGCCGCCAGATGGCAGACAGACCCCCAGACTGACAAAGCAGAGAACCTGGATCTTAGAAGTGCTGGACAGTAACTGAGTTAGTGCCACATTGGCAACAGCGACATGGGTCCTGAGGCTGTGAGGGGAAATGCATGAAAGGAGTTGTCAGAGGCTGGGTTTTATGGAAATGACCATATTCTTGCAGTGTGAGCAGAAGCCCAGTACTACCCGTCTGCTGGAAACGTTAGTGGAGTTTCCTCTGATCCACACCTCCCAGTTTATATTGTTACGTTATTTCACTGTGACTGTAAGTAGGTAGGATAAAGCATCACATTAACAAAAGTAATGTCAGAGTTGAGAGGACATTAAGGCAGTATTGAGACACCAGGGAACTCCTCTGGCACGCCTAGAAGAGTTCAGAGAGGAGGACTCTTCTAGGCACGCCTAGGATCACCACAGGCACGTCTAGAAGCCCAGGAGCTGATAACACCACAGGCACGCCTAGAAGAGTCCAGAGAGGACAAGGGCAGAGAGGGGTCTCTCCTGAGAGGAGGAGACTCTCACCGGAAGTGACCCCGAGGGACCTTGACCTTATCTCTCCAGCATACAGAGTGTGAAAACTACCACATATGTGAGGTGTGATTCCCTGCAGCTTGTGTGTTCCTGGAGGGAGCTTGATCTGGTGCCTCACTGTCAGCACTTCTGTGCAGGACCTGTCTAGGGGCACTTCAGATATGGGTGGGGCATTACCTGCCCTTGCTCATTGCTCTGAGACAAAAAGGACTGAATCAATACATGTGTTGGCAGTTCAGGAACTTACTTCAGAATGAAAAATCAGTACATAGTTGGGGCAGGATGGCACCTCTGGGAACCTGATGCCAACTCACCTCATGCAGCACCGTGCCCCCACCAGCCTGAGTGCGACTTCTAGCATGAATTCTCTCTAACACCGCACTAACGCTATCACCCCATGGAGTGTTCTGTATCCCACACAGTTGTCTGTCGACGGATTCTAAATTCTGGAATAGTGAGGATGTTCTCATTCCCTTTTTATGTAGTTTATCACTTCAGTCTTCTTGAGACACCAAGTCCTTCCCCTGGTCCCCGAGAGACGCCGCCTCAGGAATAGCAGTGGACTGTGACTGACAGATACACAAGCCGGGACAGAGCATTCATGTGGACTCTCAGTGGACTCTCAGTCTTGGCACTAATTTGTGCTGTCTGGGTCAGGGCATCTCTCCTGCCTGAGTCAGTGTGAGGGTGACAATGACCCTGGAGGGGTATTTGCCGTGTATGATAATATAGTGGATGGGTATTGCCATGTATAGGAGTATAGTGGATGGGGTATTTGCCATGTATGATGGTATATTGGGCGGGCATTTGCCCTGTATAGCAGTATAGTAGATGGGGTACTTGCCATGTATGATAGTATAGTGGATGGGGTATTTGTTGTGTATGATAGTAGTGGACGGGGTATTTTCCATGTATGATAGTATAGTGATGGAGTATTTGCCGTGTATGACAGCATAGTGGACGGGGTATTTGCCGTGTATGATGGTATAGTGGACAGGGTATTTGCCGTGTATGATAGTATAGTAGATGGAGTATTTGCCGCACGCTATCACCGGGATTCAGTCCCCAGCATCCCATGAGGTTCCCACAGCACTGAACACTGCCAGGAGTGATTCCTGACACAGAGCCAGGAGTAAGGACTGAGCACAGCAGAGTGTGCACACTACAAACAAATAAAAGAGGTGCTGCATGGAGGGACCTGCGGGGAGAGGAGCACAAGAGACTGAGAATTCCATCCAGGCCATCATCCCATCGGTTGTATTTGGACGCTTTCCCCTCTGGGCCAATCAGAAAAAACCTCATCAGATGAAGGAATTCAAAAACCATGGAAGACTGTTCAAAGAGACGAGAGTGCATGTCCAAGCGTGTGGACAGTAGAGAGCTTTTCCGATGTGGAGAAGTCTCCAATCTGCGGGTCAAGAGGAACCTGTGAGCGCATCCCTCGGGAATGCATTTGGACACAGGCTGCAAACCACGGCCCCACAGTTTTCCTGCTGTTAACAGATAACCTTTCCATTTGCCAGTGGTGGCATCTGAAGACCATTAATATCAGAACTCAGAGCATACAAAGGGAACCTTCCATGCACAGATGTAAACGCAAAGGAGTGTGTATAATTCCTCGGCGTATCTGTGACACTGTGACTCAACAGAGCCTGTCCCTGGGCAGAGAGGACAAAAAGCAGCGAGAGGCAGAACCCTGACTCTGAGAGGTGCAGAGGACTCTCCCGTCTGGGTTCACACAAGGTCTCTACTAGGTTCCCAGGGAGGAGCATGTTCCCTGAGGGCAAAGTTCTGCTTCTCAGCAAAGAACTGACCCAGTTCCCCGCAGCTGTGCTGGTCCCCACACAGACCCTCTTCTGCCTGCCCAGCCCCCTTCCATTTGCACATCCACAATGCTCAGTGCTTGGACACTCAATAACAGTCTGTGTCACCCTGCAGGGTCAGAGAAGGTCAGACACAGAGTGGACAAGAGGGTCCCTGTGCAGCTCCTCAGCTGAAATAAAGAACTTGCCATAGAGGCAGGCTAGGGGGGGGGCAGGGAATCAGGGACATTGGTGGTGGAAAATGGGCACTGGTGAAGGAATGGAGGCTGGAACACTGTATGACCCAAACCCAAATATGAACATATTATGAACATTTTTGTAATTGTATATCTCACTGTGGTATTATAAAATATTTTTTAAAAACGACTGCATTTATTTGCATGACATAAATATATATATACATATTATGATACCAATTTCCAAGGTCAGGCTAAACATGGGTCAGGAGGTCTTGTCAAAGGTGAAAATTACACAAATGTGTGGGAGTCAGAAGTAAGGTAAGACAGAGAAGGGTGCAGAGTGCTAATAATTGTCGAAAGTGCTAATACCTACCTACATGCAGGCAAAAAGATACAAATGATACACACGGTAACCTCTAAATGTATGTATTGCAATCCACAATGTGTAAGAGAAGGAAGGGAGAAAGAGAGATAATAAATAAATAAATAAAGAGATAATAAATCTGCCATAGAGGCAGGCTAGGGGAAGGGGAGGGAATTGGGGACATTGGTGGTGGGAGATGGGCACTGGTGGAGGGATGGGTGCTGGAACACTGTATGACCATAACCAAATATGAACATCTTTGTAATTGTATATCTCACGGTGGTGGTATAATAAAACTATTAAATATTAAATAAAATAAAATTAATATTAAATAAATTTAATTAAAATTAAATAAAATTTAATTAATAAAATATTAAATATTAAATAAAACTATTAAATTTTATAACATGATTAAACAGTTCCCTGGGTGTCTCATACATCAGAGGAAGAAAGCTCGCCAGTTTGGTCTAGAGCTAATGGCCATGAGGTCTCCTCAGTGACGCATCTGCTGTGGTTCTCAGATCTGGTCTGTGTCATTCTGGAAGTAGGAACGAGGCTGCATTCACCCTCTAGACAGGAGTCAGAGCCCTCTGCTTTCTGCCATCCCACCCACAGTGTGCCGTTATCCTAACAGGCTCTCGTCTCTTGAACACTCCTGCCATTCAATATGGCCTCTATGACATCTCATCCTATGAGTGACTGTGAATATAGTCGCCTATGTGGACTGACATCTCCTCTGAACTCCTGGGCACCTGTTAGTCATTTCTCCTTTGTTCGCTGACCAGTTTCTTGAGGATACAAATTACTTTGTGTTCCCCACACAGAGTTCTGGGACATTGTCCCAGTAGCAATAACACCCAGGTCAGGGTAGTGTCCTTTCCATATAGGTTACACATTGGGATACAAAACCAGGCACACCAAAATGCAACCAAATGTAGCATAAATTGACCCTGAAAAGGCTAGAATAAAACAGTGTAGCGTCTTAGAGGTATAGAGAGCAACTCGTACCTAAAAATCAGCAGGAAGTATCCAGACTTTATACTTAAAAGTTCCTGCTGATTGTCTCTGTGGAACACGCCTTTGAATGTGGCTGTGCTCTCTTATGTCCTGAAGGTCTTGAGTGCTTAAACAAAGGTTCACAGGATGGGGCCAAGGGGGTGAAGCAACATTGCATTGAATATGTGGCTGCTGTGACCTCACGGGGGCTGCCCAGACCTCCCTAAGCTTGGACAGTCCTTGTGTTTTGTTGGTCTCCTCCTGTGTGTGTCTGTCTCACTAGATGCGACCAAGTCCTGAATGACAGAGCTTGAGGTTGTCAATCCAACTGCCTTTAGAGAGACAATTTCAACATAGTCTGGGTGGTGACAACCTTCAAGGTAACTGTTTCAATCACTATCACGATCTTCCCGTTCATCATCGATTTGCTCCAGCGGGCACCAGTAATATCTCCATATGTCCTGTCTCATGCTAGTAGAGCCCAAGGGCATCTGCTTGCTCCAGGAACATAAAGAGCCTCAGACAATTATATTAGGTCATGGGAATGACCTAATATAATTGCTACTGGTATTTGGCATATCAAATACAACATGGGCAGCTTGCCAGGCTTGCCATGTGGGTGGCATACTCTTGTAGTCACCTCTAAATAGAGCATTTATGATGAACCGCGTGGCAAGCAGCCGCACGAGCTGGGCTGTGATAGGCTCGTCTGCTGCTAGGTGGAGTTCTGAGGAGAGGGGAAGTCCGATGTGGAAGATGGTGGCCCTCATGGATTGGGGGGGGGGGGGGGGTCCTTTGGCTTGTTGTGAGGCCCTGCTGGGTGTCGGGCCAGGGTTAGAACCCGACATCCCTCCCAGGAGCCTCGTGAGCAGCAGGGCACAGGGAGAGCAAGTAGCAGCTCTGCCCCATGTCTGTAAGTCTCCAACTGTTTCAAACATTTGGGCAAAGTCTCTCTTTGCGAGGATCACAGGGACCAACTGAATCCTATTAATTTGCTGTACCACAGTATGACCACTAGATGGCAGAAAAACCCCATAAGTGACAAGAGAGACCCTGGATCTCAGAGACAATGAGACAGTAACATCTGCTGGCAGCAGGGACAGGGGCTCTATGGTGTGGTGGGAAAATGTGAAAGCTGCTAGAGCCTGAGTTGTAGTGAGATTTTCACCATTATCTACTGTGAGAAGTATATCCTGCCTGTCTACTATGGACTGTTTAATGGGCATTAAACAGTAACTGGACTTCACTTCCTGTGCAACTCTTTCAGAGACAGAGCTGTGGAGTCACTTAAGGTGAGATGAGGTCACAGGAGGGGATTAGATGGTGTCCAGGAGCAGGGATCCTCCTCCGTCCCCCAGGTGGACATGCAGGAGAGGCCTGAGAAAACGAGGGGAGAGAGGGGCTCCTGCTGACAGGGGAGGGTCTCTCAGAGTGACCCCCAGGACCTTGACCTTCTCTCTCCGGACCCCAGAGTGTGGCATCCTGGTGTGTGGTGTGAGCCCCAGCCTGTGTGCTCCTGTGCGGGTACTCCACACCGGACACTCTCTAAGCAGGGCTCCTCAGGGACACGTCTCAGAAGTGTATGGGGAGGAGCTGCACTATTCTCCTCACCTTCACGTGCAGCTGCCCCACTGCTGAGGAAAGGGCCTCAGGATTCATCCTTGGGTATTGGCTAACAGTAGGCATTGCTTGGAGATGAAGCTATTGGATATTCCTGTCCCCGAGAGACGCTGCCTTAAGAATAGAGGGACGTGACCGTGACAGGGGCACAAGTGATGAGACAGAGCATTCATGTGGACTCTGTCATGGCACTAAGTTGTGAACAGCGATCCCACAATTTGTGTGATTATTTTCCTTATGGGAATCTCCGTCTTGTTTTCATGGCAATTTCAAACCAAATCTCAGGGACTGACTGGAGCTTGACAGCCAGCAAAGCATGTGCTGGGGCCCAGGGAGCGCCCTGGAACCATGTGACCCAGAGCACGTGTAAGTAAAGGTTTCACGGTTCCCAGCACGGCACCACAATAGCTTTGAATCCATTGAGCTGCTCTGCCCAGGTGGACTAGAATGCTCAGGGTGACATCCACATCCACTGAGCACTGCATGAGTGCCCACAAGTAAACAAATTAAAAAAAAATGTACACCTTAAAAAATAGAAAATTATAGAGGATATAGAGTCAAGAGAAACCTTGGTTGCCTCCATTATAAGCTGAGTGGAACCAAAGGAGAGTGTCCATTCCTCAGCGTGCCTGTGATGGTGTGGTCTGACAGCGGCTTCCTTGGGGAAGAGAGAACAAGAGCCTTGTCCTGACTCTATAGAGGACCCCACAGCTCTTGAGTCACACTGGGGCTCTCCTGGGTCCCCAGGGAGGAGCATGTGCCCTAAGGGCAAAGTTCTGCTTCCCCAGAGGGACCCAGACCCCTGACTTCCTGCAGCTGTGCTGGTCCCCACAAGACTCCCCCTGCCTGCCCAGCCTCCCCCACCCCCATTTGAACTCTGAGGACTCAGAGTTCACGTTCAGAGACACTCAATAATAAACTGTATGAACCTGCATGGTCAGTCTCGGTCAGACACAAAGTGGACATGAGGGTCCCTGTGCAGCTCCTCAGCTTCCTGCTGCTCTGGCTCCCAGGTAAGGAGGAAACTTCGGATTTACACGCTTTGCTCTGTCTGACTCTTCAGGAACTTTCTCTATCTTCTGACTAAGACAATGATGTGCACTGTCATTGTTTTTTATCTCAGGTGCCAGGTTTGATATCCTGATGACCCAGCCTCCATCTGTGTCTGTACCTCTGGGAGAGAAAGTCACCAACTCCTGCAAGGCCAGTCAGGGCATTAGCGATTATGTAGCCTGGTATCAGCAGAAGCCAGGGAAAGCTCCCAGACTCCTCATCAGTTTAGAAACAGGCGTCCCTCCACAGTTCAGCGGCAGTGGGTCTGGGACAGATTTCACTCTCACCATCAGTGGTCTGGAGCCTGAAGATGCTGCCAATTATCACTGTCATCAGTATAAGAATTATCGTCTCACAGTCAGACACGCCAGGACATAAACCCCAGAGCTCAGCTGTGTGAGGCTGGGCTGCCACTGCGCTCCTCCTTCTGACTCCCCTGTTGAGAGTGTCAGATGCTGCCAGGCTGCATGTGATGGAAGGTTCTGGTTCAAGCAAGAAGTAGGGACCTTTTATTTCCATTATTAGCCTCTCATCCCAGCAGCTACAGCATGAAAACAGATCTGTTAAATTTTTAACCAAAATTTTTTTCTTTTTCTTTTGCTTTATGGGTCATACCCAGTAATGCTCAGTGGTAACTCCTGGATCTTCACTCAGAAATTATTCTTCTGCGACGCTCAGGGGACCATAGGGAATGCCAGGGAGCAAATCTGGGTAGGCCATGAGCAAGGCCAATACTATTACTCGGCCCACTTAATTGAAATTCTTTTCCTAGAGGTCAACCAATAGTACTGCAGGTATGGCATTTGCCTTCCACCTGGCAAGCTATCTGTGTCATATTTGATATGCCAAATACCGGTAACAATTATAGATCCCACTCCCAAGACTGATGGAATGGTTTGAGGATCCTTATGTTCCTGGAGCAGAAGATGCCTTTGGGCTATCTAGCATGTGACATGACATATGAAGATGTTACTGGTAACGCGGCTCGAGCAAATCGATGATCACTTGATCACTTGATCACTTCAATCCCGTTATTCATTGATTTGCTCCAGCGGGCGCCAGTAATATTTCCATTGAACCATATCACGTGCCAATGTAGCCCAATGGCATCTGGTTGATTCAGAAATATTAAGAGCCTCAAACCGTTCCTTCAGAGTCTTTACAAGGAAGTCTGACCATCTTTAGGCGGGTGGCCATGTGATCTTTTGACATCCTGTGGGATCCAGTCCGTAATGGCTCTAGTCCAGCGGTTGTCTCCAAATCGCATTACATGTCCAGCCCATCTGATTTTCGATGCGTTGGCAAATGAGACAGCGTCCCTGATTCTGGAATACCTATGGAGGTCCGAATTCCGGGATTCCTTCTCTCACTTCAGTGAGGCGTGATATTCCAAGCATAGCTCTTTCGATTCCTTTCTGGGAGACCCGAATAGCATTCTCATCCTGCTTTCGTAGGGCCCAGGTCTCTGAGGCGTATGTTAATGCAGGGAGAACGGTGGAGTCAAAGAGATGTGCCCGGAGCCAGAGGTTCTTTGTCCTTTTAGCTATTTCTTCAATGCCTTTGAAGGCATTCCATGCCGCTCTCTTTCTCCTGCGCAGCTCAGGTTTTAGGTCGTTCATCATGTTGATTTCTCGACCTAGGTACACATAACTGCTGTATTCAGAGATGTTTGTTCCATTGAGAGTGAATGGGGCCTCAGGAACTAGTTCATTCTTCATGAACATTGTTTTCTTTAGATTCAGCTGTAGACCTACCTTTCCAATTCTCAGTCAAAGTCAGCCAGCATTTGTGCCGCTTGGCTAATGTTTGGTGTTATTAGAACAATGTCATCAGCGAAGCAGAGGTGGTGTAGTTGCTGACCATCCATCTTCACTCCCATTCCTTCCCATTCTAATAGTCGCATGATGTTCTCGAGGGAGGCACTGAAGAGTTTTGGTGAAATGGTATCACCCTGTCGAACCCCTCTTTTCACATCAATGATCACTTCTTTGTAGAATGGTGAGATCCTGGTGGTGAATCCGTAATACAGCTCATGAAGGATCTTGATGTATTGGGTTTGAACACCCTGTTTGGCTAGGGCTTCGATGACTGCTTCAGTCTCCACGGAATCAAACGCTTTCTGTAAATCAATGAATGTGAGACAGAGCGGCATCTTGTACTCCCTACAAACCTCGATGAGCTTAGTTACTGTGTGGATATGATCGATTGTGCTGAATCCTTTACCGAAGCCTGCTTGCTAGCATGGTTGTTCTTCATCTAGTGTTCTGCCAATCCTGTTCAGGATGACTCGTGTAAACAGCTTGTAGATGACGGACAACAGGCAGATGGGGCGAAAGTTGCCGATGTCGTGAATGTCTCCCTTCTTGAACAGTAGAACTGTCCTGCTGGTTTTCCTTTGGGAGGGCACCTTGTATTCGGACAGGTACCGTGTGAAGAGCTGAGCTAGTGTATTGATGAGTACCGACGGCAGATTCTTCAGGTGTTCGGGTCTGACTTTGTCTGGGCCTGGTGCTGTTCCCTTCTTTACCGGCGAGATGGCATGTCGGATTTCAGAAGGAGAACGTTGGGAATGACATATCCATCCTGTGGAATTTGGTATGTGGGCAGGTGGATGTGGCTATCAAAGAGATTTGAGTAGAAGTCCCGGATAATTTTCTCCATTGCCTTTCTGGAAGATGTGATAGATCCATCAGGGCGTCAGAGGGCAGTCATCTTGGTCTTATAGTTGGCAAAGGACAGGTGGGCAGTGCGAATGCTTTTCCCGGCTTCTGCTGCATCTTCCAGTATTTCTGCTCTTCTGTCTTTGAGGTCTTTTTTATCGCTTCTCTGCACTGTTTAGCAAGCTTGGACATTAGCATTTGGTCTCCTGAGGCTAGCGCCTTGCCACATTGGTGAATGAGCTCGAGAGTTTCTGAAGACAGGCATTCTTTTGTGTCTTTCTCTCTCTCGGCATTCTTCGCACAATCATGGAGGTGGTGAACCAGTTGGTTGTATTCTTCGTCGATGTCGTCAATGATGGTATCTTCCCATGTTGCTGCAATGGTGCCAAAGAGTTCCCAGTTGGTGGTCGTTCTGGGAGTTCTCTTCTTAAACTTTGCAGCCTTTTCTCCCCTTTGCGGGAAATAGAATTTTGCACGAAGGAGATGGTGGTCCGATCCTGTTTGGAATTTGGGGACGACAGCTATATCGGTCAGACAAAACCGTCGATTGAAGATGATGGGGTCAATTTCATTTGTGGAACTGTCCACCAGGAGATTCCCATGTCCAACATTTCGTTTCAGCTTTCTGGAACTGTGAGTTCCCATGAATGGTCTTGGTGGACATGATGAACTCAGATAGTCTCTCACCCTGTTTGTTCCATTCTAGGCCATGGATCCCTATGTGTAGTTTTTCAGCCGATGTTCTCGGTCCTATCTTGGCATTAAAATCACCAACTATGATCTTGTAGAAGGTGTGATCTTTTTTATAGAACTCCTCCAATTCCATGTAGAATTTCTCAATTTCATCTTCTTTGTATGTGGATGTTGGTGCGTAGACAATGAAGATAGAAATTGCTGGCAGTGGGCCACATCTCTTCAAGTGTAATCGTCCTATTCGGTTTGTTAGGCATTCAAATGAATCAATGTTTACGGCCATGTTCGTGTTGACAAGGACACCAACGCCACCGATGCCTCTTTTCGTCGCATGTTCCAAGGAACAATTCTTCTCCAGTGTCAAATACAGCATGATGCAACTGGCGCCTCCTCATCTCAGTCAGACCAATGATGTCGTACTTGATCTTTTGCGCTTGCAGCATCAGATCCTCAATATATACTTCCGATGCCAGGGTGCGTGCATTGAAAGTACAGACAGTCATTTTAGTCCTCCTTCGTTTTGGCAGCCTAGGATGGCCATGAAATTTTATCAGACACTGCTTGTTTGCCTTTCTTACTGCTGCCATATTAAGGGCTCTTTGGGGGTCAGGAAAATAAACATTTCTGTTACTGGATTTGGCATATCGAACACGCATCGGACAGCTTGCCAGGCTCTGCCATGCGAATCGATGATCAACGGGAAATAAAGTGAATAAGTGATCAAGTGACATTGACCCTGCTTTTATTTTTTTTCAATATTTTATTATAACCATGAGTTATACAATTACAAAGATGTTCACGTTTGGGTTTCGATCATACTGTGTTCTAACACCCATCCCTCATCAGTGCCCATTTCCCACTACCAATGTCTCAAATTCCCCCCCCCTTCCCTAGCCTACCTCTATGGCAGGTTCTTTATCTCTTCTCTCTCTCTCTCTCTCCTTCTCTCTCTTTCTTTCTCTCTCTACCTTCTCTTACAAATTGTGGATTGCAATACATACAGTTAGAGGTTATCATGTGTTTTTTTTTGCTTACATTCAATACTCAGTTCTAGGCCAGTATTATCATTTTCGACAATTATTAGCATACTGTTTCCTTCTCTGTCTTACCTAACCGCTGAGTCCCACACGTTTGTGGTAGATTCTACCTGTTGACAAGAACTCCTTATTTCTGTTTTGTCTGATCTTGGATATTGGTATCATAATATATATGTATATATACATAGATATTCATGTTATGCAAATAAATACAGTCGTTCTAGATCTGCTTCTTTCCTTCTGGATAATTTTACTCAACATGGTCCTCTTATTTCCATCCATTTATAGGCAAATTCCATAACTTTATTTTTCCTAACAGCTGTGTAGTAGTACATTGTGTAGAAGTACCATTGTTTCTTTATCCACACTGACCCTGCTTTTATCCCAGGAATCCCTTGTGGTCACCTCAGCACTGCCAAGAGTAATTCCTGAGTGCAGAGCCAAACGTAATTCCTGAGCTTGCAGTGTGCAAACCAAAAAAAAAAAAAATTGAAGAAAAAAAGGAAAGAAATTATTTTCCTTCAAGAATGCTGGTGACAGTGTCATATAGAGTTCATGCAGGGACAATCTCTTTAGATGGTTCAGAAATCACTGCACTAATAGATATTTTAAAACCATAACGAAGTGCCAGAGCAATAGCACAACAGGGAAGCCATTTGCCTTACACGCGGCCAACCTGGGATCAATCCCAGGCATCCCATATGGTATCCAGAGCACCACTACTAGTAATTCTTAAGTGAAGAGCCAGGAGTAACCCCTGAACATCAAAGGGTGTGACCCAAAAAAGCAAAAACAAACAAAAAAACATCATGAAGCCTCCTCACATCAGAGTATGAGGGCACAAGTGCAACGTTACTGCCTCCCACAGAGCATCTCCCTCTGTGACCAGAGGGAGAAACTGGATCTTGCCATGAGCTGGCACCTAGAGCTAGAGGTTGGGGCAGCGATGAGCTAGTAACTTGGTTGGGTGGCCTTGAAGTCAAGTTACCATCAATATCAAGCAAAGTTTACTGATAGGCGTTAATACCCTTGAGTGTGGTTTATGCCCCACCACATAAAATGAAGGTGGGGAGGAAATACAAGCAATTCAGAAATTACATAAAAGAGGAAATTTTTTGACAGTGTATCCTAAGCCCAAAATCCTGCTTTCTTGGCCTTGTGGGAAAATCCCCAAGATCTCAGTGACTGGGCTTCCCTGCCACTCAGGCTCTGAAAATCTCAGTGAATATAAATAGCAGAAAGAATTTGTTATTTAAGGAAATTCCTTGTTCATTCCATTTTTTCTTTGTCAGACAGTCCGATCCTAGGCCTCTCACTCAGCGCCTTCAGGAAACTGGTCAGAGCAGGAGGCACCTTGGCCATGTGATTGTTGCACCCTGGACACTGGCTCTGACTCCTCCAGAGCCTGAGCCTGGCTCCAGCTGAGAACGGGAATGTGGGTGGCTCATGGGAAGGTGCCTGAGGTCCTGCACTGAGATGACGCCTTTGCTCAGCTCGTACAGCTGTCACAGCCCGGATAACCAAAAGGTACATTGCACTTAGGGAGACATTGGAAAACAGCATTAACACAGGCACTCACTGGAGTTCAGTCTCCATGAGAGTGAACAACAATTTCCTTGTCTCTAATGTGTATAATACTACTTAGGCAGTCAAATGAGTAGAATAAACCTAAATTAAACACAAAAGTTCATGTTTTATTTGTTTCATCAAAACAGCACTTATTTGCACAATTTATATTTCAGCTCTCCAGAAATGAATGCATCATTCCATATCTGTCCTTTTCATTCTGACTTATTAAACTCAGCATGATACTCTCCATGTCCATCCATTTATCATTTGGAGAGAGACAGAGAGAGACAAAGAGAAATATAGGTAGAAGAGAGAGAGAAGGGAGCAAAGTCCCTGCCATAGATGCAGGCTGGTAGAATAAGGAAGGATCTAGGACATTGGTGTTGGGAGAGGTGCACTCAAAGAGGAACGGGTGCTGGACACTTTTATGACTAAAACCCAATCAGGAAAAGCTTTGCAAATGTATATCTCACAGTGGTATCATAAAATAAAAATAGGAATGGGAGAAAAGAAAATATAAACCATCGCTCATGGTACAAAGAGACTCAGAGGTGATTCCATAGCAAAAGAAGAAACATCAGGCGCCCCTCTCCCCCATACGAACTGACCCAGAAGATATCTGTAGGGACGTGAGGAGAGAGGGACTCCTGTAACAGGAGGAGGGTCTCACCGGAAGAAATCTTAAGGAGCCTTGACCAAGTGTGAGAATCCCATGTGTGAAGTGTGAGCCCCAGCCTATGTGTCCTCCCAGTTAGGGAGCCTGAGATGTTGCTTCACAACCCACCGTGCTCTGAGCAAGATCTGCCTCATGGGCACCTCAGGGCATGGGGCTGCACTGTTCTCCTCACCCTCACCCCGCACTGCTCCTACCCCAAGAAAGGACTCAGGACTCATCCTCGGCTAACAGGCTGCGAGTCCTGCACTACCTTGTGGGTCAGTTAGAGCAGGCAGAGACGTTGTGTCCAGGAGACACTGGATTTGAGTCGCCTAGGGAGGAGCAGGACTCCAGTGCAGAGAGGAGCAGGACTCCAGTGCAGGGAGGAGCAGGACTCCAGTACAGGGAGGAGCAGGCCTCCAGTGCAGGGAGGACCAGGATCCAGGGCAGGGAGGAGCAGGACTCCAGTGCAGGGAGGAGCAGGACTCCAGTGCTCTGTGAGGAGAGAATTAACAGGCAAACATTTCTCTATCTTTATCTACCCAAGGGGATGTAGCCCCTATCACTAAGGATGGGCTTACATTTTTCTGCCAATTACTTTGCACATACACAGCATGAATTCATTTCACTAAGTGCAGCCAAAGGCAATTTGTAGTATTTGGTCCACAATATGCAACTTATGTTAACTGATAACCACAGATAGCAAATAATTATTAACTCCCATGACTGTCTTAAAATCTGAGACTTTGAATATCTGCATCCAGAACAGTCTCATGCTAGAAGTATGGGAGTCAGAGAAGCAACCAAACAAATGTTTCCCTGAGAATGATGTTGACACATTGTCACATGGCTTACATATCTGACGCACCATGAAGCTATTATTTGTTCAAGATCAAGCAGCAAAAATCCATGTGTTCCACAAAAAACTGAAAATAAAATGTCAGTCCAGCATCTCCTTTCCAGCCAATGCCTAGGGTGCATTTTCCGTTTTTCACAGAATATAAATCGCCCGCTTTGCTCAAATGAGTGGCGTCCCTCCCTGAGCATTACTCACACCAGTGCATCCACCCATGTATTTGCATGTTGTCCCGGGGAGGACCATGCTGGAGTCTGACATAAAGGTCTGCTCTGCTCTTGCTTTCACTCACCAGGACTCCTCAGTTCAGTGTCTCGCAATGAGGTTCCCTGCTCAGGTCCTGGGGCTGCTGCTCCTCTGGATCCCGGTAAGGTCACAGAGGACATGAGCAATGGGAACAGTGAGGAGGGGAGTGTGGGGGGCCCTTGCGTGCTCTGACTGTGTGTTGGACGATGCCTCTCTGATCTGATGGATGGAGGTGAGAGAGTGAGACACATTATAGTTGGAGCAAGGGCCTGTGCTCTGCAGAGATGAGACAAGAAAGAGAGGAGAGAGCTGGTTTGCAGCTGCTTTCTTACTGCTAAACTATTTCACAATCTCCTGGCATAGGTTTGATGCATAAATATAAGCTGTTCAAGAAATGACAGTCTGGGAAGGGTGTATTTTGACAAAACTCATAAAGAATTGAAACAATGGTGCAGATCATATTTCAAAGGAATTTTCCATGATTTTCAATCTTTTTATTTTTCAGGATCTAGAAGTGATGTTGTGCTGACCCAGTCTCCACTGGCTCTGTCTAAATTCCCTGGAGAATCTGTCTCCCTCTCTTGCATTGCTAGTGAGAGCATTGTACATAATGACGGAAACACCTACCTGAACTGGCTCCATCAGAAGCCCGGGCATCCTCCAAGGCTTCTGATCTATAAAATTTCTAATAGAGACACCGGAGTCCCAGACAGGTTCAGTGGCAGTGGGTCAAAGACAGATTTCACTCTTCAAATTAGCAGGGTGGAGCCCGAGGATGCTGGCATTTACTACTGCAATCAAGGTACAAAGTTCCCTCCCACAGTGATACAGCCCTGACCAAAAACCTCCCTGCATGGCCTGACAAGTCCCCACACGTGTTCTCTGCTGGTGAGAGACAGCAGAGTCTCTGAGTCCTGTGAGAGGAAGGTGTTGGGGGGTCTCAGGGAGGAGGCTGCAGCTGTGGGCTCTGGACCGTGAGGCCTCTGCTGAGCTCCAGACACCCCACATTAAGCCTGTCTGAGTACAGCCCTGGCATGGCAGAGCACAGAGGTGTGGAGGGCATGTGTGAGTCATGAGGGATGAGCTGCAGTCACCTGACAGCTATGGGGAAGCCTAATGTCGCCCTCCCTGCCTTGCCCTACATGTAAGGAAATTTATCATCTAAGGCTCAAATAATTCACGCAATTTGTTGGAAACATCCTATCACACAATGGAATTTTCCATGTGCTTTTAAAATCACTCTGGCAAAATGCCTCCTATGGGGTAAGGAGACAGTACAGCAGGAAAGGAGCTTGCTGGCATGGGGGTGTCTGGGATGGATCACAGGCACCCAATACTGTTTCCTCTGGAGTTTCCATAAACCAGGAGTAAACCTTAAGCACTGTCAGGTATGGCACCAAAACCATCAAACAAGCTACCAAGTAAATGAAAGCATTTCACAGCGCTGGCATCCCCTGGCTGCCCTCCCCAGGCCTCTCACCTCCTCCTCTGCCCTCAAGGGTTCTCCTCCATGTCCCTGATGGAGGCTCCCGTGTGTCTGTCCCGACTCCCTGTCTTGAATTTACAGGCCACAGTTCATGCTGCTTCACACATGGCCCCACGTGCCTTCAGAGTTGGGGCCTGGTTTCCCTCATTCCTGCCCATAGTTCCCCTTGTCTGACCCATTTCCATGGACTCCTGTGAAGGACATTTTTGGGGACAGGGTCATGGGAAGCAGAATTTAGCAGCAGAGTTTCTCTAACACACTCTCACAGTCCTCAGAGAACCAAGTCCTTGTATCAGGTGGGACAAGTGGGGAGGCAGGGAAACTGCGTCACTGGGTATCCCATGGGAATCAGAATGGTGTGAGGGTAACTAACTGTCCTAGGACCAGACTGACCCTGTGCTCCTGTCTCACATGACACCTGGCGGACATTGTCCTGAGCTCAGCTCCAGAGAGGACCATGTAGGGCAAAGTGAAATGGGCAAAGTGAAACACCTGCTCCTTCCCAGGGGTTCTGGACCCCCCATGTCTCTCTGAGCCCAGAGCTGTGTCCAGCTCCCACTGGCTCTCACCGACCCCTGTGAGGGGACCTGCCCTTCATGATGTTGGGTAGGGGGGAGAAGTTAAAGATAAAATCATACTTTCAGAAATCATCAATTTTTTTACTTAGTCATATAGAAATCAAGAGCCTAAAGTCCTTCTTACCAAAGGAACTATCCAATAAATAGTCATTAATAGCCTGGGAAGAAAATCATTGATCCACAGAAAAGGGGAACTTCTGGGCGCTGAAAAAATGACATCAGGACTTTCTATAGAGACCCTCTATTGACTACTCAGAAGAGAGGTTCTGACACCTGCAGGGCCACACAGAGTCTGAGGAGCATCTCATCCTGAGATCAGCCAAAGCCAGTCAGGAGAAAAAGTAGGGGTTGAGATGTAAGCCTTCAATCCACCCAGGGGGTTCCCTGAACCACAGTTTCCCAGTGCATCAATGGGGTTATATCTGGAGGTCTCTGATACTGCCTGACAAAATTGTAGACACAGGCATGGCGGATGCCCTGGTGTCCCAAGGACCATAAACCTCAAAAGCAGATCCTCAACTTTTACACTGAACTGTCCAGCTTGATTATGTAAGAATTGCCTAGAGGGGCAATTGCTCCTAGCACTGGGCAGCAGCTTCTTAACCACACCCAGACACCCAAAAAATCAAATAATCAGGAAAAAAAAAGATGATTCGTTTCCTGGCTCATGTTCATTTCCGTTATGTCTCACTGCTCTGTAGGGACTAGGACAGTGAATGCAGACCTAGGACAATCTCACTATCTCCAGGAAAGTGCTCCAGGGTCACAGACGCCTACTCAGGGCACTAACCCCCTACCCTTGCCTCCTACTCGGAAGTATCTGTCATCTTGGGGTCTGACAGCAAAAGGACAGGGGACAGATCTGACTCATTCTCCTCCTCCTAGTCCCTCCACTCTCCTCATATGCAGCCCCCCCCGCCCTCACTGTTGGAGCCTGGTCTATGGATTCTCTGGTCTCCTGTTTGGGACTCACAGACCCCAGATCACACTGCGTCACACAGGTTCTGGTGTCTGCGGAGTTGGGCCTCTTACATCTTATCCATTTTGACCTGAAATTCCGACTATCTCCGGGAATCATTGGTCAGGGTCTATGTTGCACAGTGCAGTGCTGGAATAAGTGAGTATTGTAGGGGTGGTTAGGAGCTCCTTCAGCAGGGCAGATGGGCCCCATAAGAGCAGAATCCTGTTACTGGAGCAAGAATGATGGTCCCTATGGTGGGGGAGATCTTAACATTGTGTCAAGTGTGATGCAAAAAATGACCCTGGAGGGTCCAGTCAGTCCTGGGCCCTGCAGAAGGGGAGCCCGGGAGCTGCTCCTGTGGGACAGAAGAACTGGGATTGGCCCCAGACACAGACTGATCCTGGAGAGGAAACCGTCTCCTCTAGGGTCCGTACTTAGAGGAGGGCTCTGCAGGGCACCCCCGAACATACTGCTTCATAGAAAAAATCCCAGACGTGTCTGGGTAATCTGATAACTTTGGCTTGTGTAGTCGTGCTGGGCCAGCAGAGATCGGATCTGGTTTGAACTCCTAGGTGCTGAATTCAGTGATGGGGGAGACCTGCGTGCTGTGAACCAATAGCTGGGTTTGAAGTCTAGGATTTCTCCAGAATAAAGAATCAATGACGCTGTGGGGTGTCGGCACCTCTCAGAACCTGCAGCTCACTCAGCTCACACAGCTGTCCGCACAGCAGCCCAGAGTGCCGCGTCTCCTGTGTGGATTTTCTCTTCACACCACACTAGCCCCACCACACCACGGGGCACTCTGCATCCCAACAGTTAACCCTCTCCTGGACGTGAACTCTGACACCGGGGTGTCCTCATGAGCTTTCACGTGGGTTATCACCTCAGTCTTCCTGAGGTACCAAGTCCTGCACCTGAACCCCCCAGAGACACTGCCTTAAAATAGCAGGAGATTGTGAATGACAGATACACAGGTGACGGGACAGAGCATTCACGTGAACTCACGTGGCAGTAAGTTGTGAACAGTGACATCACACTTTGTGTGACCTTTTGGCCTCTGTGCATCTCTGTCTGGTTACATGGCAGTGTCTAACCCAAAACTCTCAGGGACTGGCTGGATCTCGACAGCATGGCAAAGCAGGTGCTGGGGCCCTGGTTAGTGCCCAGGAGCCACATGGCCAAGAGCACCTGTAAGTAACGGTTTCACAGTTCCTGGCCTCAGAGACACCTGCCGTTCCCCTCCACCTGCCGCTGCTATCCAATCACTCTGTCACCCGCTATCTCAGGTGTGTGATCTTCTCCTGTGCGAGCAGACACCCCAGAATTCAGCCCAAAGCCCAGGAACTCCACAAAGGCAGCCAAGAGCCCAGACCACCTCGAACCGCCTTGGAGACACCTGCTGCTTTCCTCCCCGGCGGCTTCTGTCCAAGCACCCCGCCACCCCCAAGCTCAGGTCTTATATCCCAAAATTCAAAACCGGGCAGATGCGGTATGTTACAAGGTTTCAATGAACATAGGACCCACATTTCTTTCTTTACACAAAATTCTGGAAAGAGCCTAGGCACCCCTGAACTGTACTATAAATAGTACAGTTCACACAGTGTGCCACAGAGTTCACACAGTTTGCATCCTGCAAAAGGTCGTAATGGTAAAGTAACGCAGAACTCCACCAAGCTCAGTGAATGAAGCTGCTAACCCAGTTGAGCCACGCAATAACGATGAGCTACACAACCTCTCTGAAAAGGAGTTTAGAAAAGAACTGTTAAGGATCAAAAGGAGCTCAAAGAAACAATGAAATACAAAATCAATAACATAGCAGAGGATATGAGAGCAAAAATGAGGATAATGCAAACAAAAATAGAAGCAGATATGACAGAAATTAAAAACATGGTAAGAGAAATGGAAAAACTCACTGGATGACTGCTTTTATGACTTGACAATATAGTCTTAAACTGCACTAAACTCACATTCAAACCTTTGCTCAGTTGTACTTTAAGGTCCTCCACTGGAATCATTACTAGAGACAGTCACACATTGGGAAAGCAGGAACAAAACATCACCACCAAAATCGCTGTAGAGTCAGGCACGTAACTGTGAAGTAGAAACATGTTTCCAGTGTACGGGGCCCTGGGGTTGAGTCCGCACACTCCATGAGCATTAGGAGTCACTATATTGTTGAATAGTTTCTGGGTCTCTCATGGATCATGGGAACAAACCTCACAGGTCTGGATATGGAGCTCATGGCCCTGAGGCTCCTCAAGGGCACCAGTACTGTTGCCTAGAGCTGGGCTGGGTTATTCAGTGAGGCAGAATGAGGCTGAAGTAACCCTGTATACAGGAGCCAGAAAACCTCTGCCTTCTGCATCCAGCCCCTGTGTGCAATTTTCCTTACTGGATCCTCAGCACTGGACACTTTCCAGCATCACACCACGACATCTCATGTAACCACAGCACTGGCACTTACCTATGTTTAGTGATACCCTCTGAAGCCCTGCTCACCTGTTAGTCATTGATCCGCTGCTGGGTGACCAGTTTATTAGGGATATGCATCAGCTTGTGCTCTCCTAAGGTCTGTTGGTTATTGTACCATCATAAGAAACCCCAAGGTCAGGACAGTCCCCTGAGCAAAACAGTTTAGGTCTTAGAATATAGGATTGTTAAAACAAAAATGCTCCCTAAGGCACCACAAGTGCTGGAAGAACAGGATTGGACAAAACTGTGTGTTCAGAGTGGTGGTGAGTTCTAGAGGGCAACAAATGCAAAACTAGATGAGAGAGTGACCACACTTCATAACTCAGGGTGCCGCTCACTGCCCCTGTGAGACCCCCAGTCTCTGTACTCATGCCCTCATGAATGAGGACGTGCTCACCAACTGTCCCTAATGTCTCATGACCTAAACATTGCCCAGGCTTTGGCTCCCAGGGTGGGGAGCAACAGAACATTGGATAAATGGCTGCCTGTGAGCTTACTAGGGCAGCCCAGGTCACCCCTCAAGCCTGGACAGTCCTTGTATGTGTTTGTTGGTCTCCTTGTTTGTGTCATTCTGTTTCTGACACCCGAGAGACGGAGCATGAAGATGTCAAGCCGACTGTAGTAATAAATTTTTACACACAGTCTGACTTGGTAACGGACTTTACAGTGTCTGTTCCAAACATTGGGGAAAGTCTCACGGTTCCCCCCATGATCAGATGGACCAGCAGCACTTGACACTGACTAAGTTGCTGTATCATAAATGGCCACTAGATGGCAGACAGACACCATAGTGACAAGAGAGACCCTGGATCTTAGAAATACCTTGAGAGAAGCAGGTCTGTTGTCAGCTGGGACAGTTGATTTTATGGGTATGGTGGGAAGGATGAAGGCTGCTAGACTGTGAGTTGTATCGCGATTATCATCACTCCTCCTTGGGGACAGAGAAGTCCTCTCCTGCTATCTGCTAGGGCTGGTCTGAGCACGCAGTCACTGCTCATAATTCAACTTAACTTCAGCTGTGACATTTCAGAGACAGAGCTGTAGAGACACTTATGTAAACTGAGGTAACAGGAGGGGAAAGTATATGGAAGTACAGAGAGACACAGGGACCCCCTCTGTCTCCAAAGCACCACCCAGGAGAGGCCTGGGAGGACAGGGAGAGAGGGGTCTCTGCCGACAGGAGCAGGGTATCCTAGATGTCACCCACATGGATGTCGACCAGCCTCCCAGAGTGTGAGAACCCCATGTGTGAGGTGGGAGACAGAGTGTGTTATGTGAGGGAGCCTGAGCTGAGGCCTCACACTGAGCACCCTCTGAGCAGGATCTGCCACAGGGCTCACGGCAGGCTTAGCTGATTCCTCACGCTCACTCTCACTGCTCTGACTGCTGAGGAAGGACTCAGGATTCATGCTCGGCTTAGGGCCTGAATTCTGATACTGCCTTATTGATGACGCGTTTGGCTGCTATCTGTGCTGATCAGAAATTCATCAAACTGCATGAACAGCATCCTAGGTACTGATATACAGGTGTCATCTTAACTTGTCCACAGATATGACAGTGTGGGAACAGTGTGATCCCATTCAGTCTGCACTGACTGTTCCCAGAGCAGGGTCCTTGTCACCTGCATGACCGCACAGAGTGTGAGGAGCTTCTCATCGGGACATCTGCCCAGCCCAGTCTGGAGAGAACGTTTCTACGTGACATCTGCGGATCAGACCACCCAGGAAATCCCTGGCACCTCAATTTCCCTGAGCACCCATAGGGGAGTCTCTGAGTACCACCTGGCTGAACACTGACAGCCACAGATATGGTGGAGTGCCCTGGTGGTTCCCAGCACCAGAAGCCCAGAAAAGTATCAGATCCTGAACTCTTAGCCTTGAGCTGTTTGACTTAACTAGCCAAGGATTGCTACAGTGGCCAACACTAGCCCCTGCACTGGTCAGGAACTTTTTAAAAGGATTTTATTGAATCACGTGAGACACATTGTTACAGAGCAGTTCCTGTTGGATTTTAGTCAAGCAATGTTCCAACATCCATCACTCCAGTGGTGTGTCTTTCTTGACACCAATGTCCCCAGTTACCCTCCCACCACCCACGAACTTCCCTGTCCCAGCTTGTGTCTACGGCAGGCATTATCTCTCTCTCTCCCTTCCTCCTTCACTCTCCCTCTCTCTCTTTGCCCCTTCTTCTCTCTCTCTCTCCTTGTGGGAATATGGTTTTCAGTTCAGACACTGAGTGGTTTTCAGCACACAGCTCTGCCCCAGTGATTGTTTCCCGACAACCTTTGTCATGGCGGTCTGCTCTTTTCCAATGGACTTCTCTCACAGCATTTGAGTCAGGCTTCCCTGTATACCAATTATGCTGGATCTTGATTCTGCTGTGCCTGGAGTTAGTCACATACTATGTGTTTATATCCAACAAATGAGTGTAATAATTTTATGCCTGATCCTCTCCTCAGGGACTACTTCAGATAAGGATGAGTGACGTAGTTGGGGTCCGGAAGCCTTACGCTAACTCATCTCAAATAGCGCTGTCCTCCACAGCAGCCCAGAGTGCTCCTTATTCTTGCATGAATCCTCTCTTCACACCACAGTGATGCTGGTAACTCATGGTACATCCTGCATCCTACACTGGTGTCTTCTCCTGTCTGTGAACTCTGACACCCGTGAGCATCTCCAAATCCACCTTCATGAGGTTTTTCACCTCAGTCTACTTGAAACACAAAGTCCTTCCCCTGGTTCCCTAGAGACACTGCCTTAGGAACAGCAGTGGACTGTGACTGACAGATACACAGGTGACAGGACAGAGCATTCACGTGGACTCTCAGTCTTGGCACTAGTTTAGGAAAAGTAACTAACACTTTGTGTGATCATTTCCCTCAGTGTCTCCTTTCTGTGTCCAATTGCCTTTCCCCCAGTACTACAGGCAGTGTTGGTTATCAGAAACTAGTTCTGGCTGGTTCTCATGGCAATTTTTCACCTACAGATTCTCAGAGATTGGCAGGAGATTGACAGCACAGCAAAGCGTGTGCTGGGGCCAGGTTGGCGCCCAGGAGCCACAGGGCCCAGAGCACCTGGAGGTAAAGGCTCCCAGTTCCCGGCATGCAGCACCTCAATAGCTTTGAGTCCATGAGCCCCAGCATTGAGCTGCTCAGCCCTCATGGACAGGAATGCTCAGGTGACCACCAGATCTACTGAGCAAGCATAAGTATCTACAAATGAATAAATTTACAGAAACACAAAAATTTAAAACTTACAAATGTAGAAAATTATTGCAGATATCAGAGCCAAGAAAAAAAACCTTCTTTGCCTCACTTATAAGCAGAGTGGAATCAAAGGAGAGTGTGGATTCCTTAGCATGCCTGTGAAGGTGGCAGAGAGAGCAAGAGGCCTTGTCCTGATCCTCTAGAGGAGCCAACACAGTCCTCAAGTCACACTGGGACGCTCCTGAGACCCGAGGAGGACCATGTTCTCTGTGGGCAAAGTTCTGCTTCCCCAGAGGGACCCACACCTCTGACTTCCCAGCAGCTGAGCTGGTTCCCACTGACTCTCCCCCTTCTGAAAACCCAAACTGTCCAAGCCCCTCTGATTTGCATGGCCTCAGTTCTCACTTCCTGGACGCTCAATAATAATGTGTCACCCTGCAGGGTCAGTCACGGTCAGACACAGAGTGGACATGAGGGTCCCTGTGCAGCTCCTCAGCTTCCTGCTGCTCTGGCTCCCGGGTAAGGAGAGAATCCAATGAGGGCGACTTGGCTTAGAGCTCCCTGGGTTTTAGGGACAAGGACATGTGAAAATGGCCATGATGTTTGCTCATATTTTCAATTTCAGGTGCCAGGTGTGATGTCCAGATGACCCAGCCTCCATCTGTGTCTGCATCTCTGGGAGAGAAAGTCACCATCTCCCTGCAAGGCCAGTCAGGGCATTAGCAGTTATTTAGCCTGGCATCAGCACAAGCCAGGGAAAGCTCCCAGACAGCTCATCTATGGGGCAACCAATTTAGAAACAGACATCCCCCCACGGTACAGCGGCAGTGGGTATGGGACAGATTTCAGTCTCACCATCAGCAGCCTGGAGCCTGAAGATGCTGCCACTTACTTCTGTCAACAGTATGATAAACTCCCTCCCACAGTGACACATGCCATGACATAAACCCCAGAGTTCAGCTGTGTGAGGCTGGGCTGCCCCAGCTGCTCCTCCTGGGGCCTCTCCTTGCTGAGCTGTGTCAGATGCAGCAAAACTGTGCTGTGCTGGAAGCTTCCAGTAAAAGTTGAAGGGACATTTAGTCTCCATAACTCTGATCCTTGTCCCCACAACATCAATAAGACAATAGATCAGCTGACTTCATTTATGGAGATTATTTTTCCTGAAGAATATTGGTGACAGTGTGATTCAGAGATCATGTGGGAACAATCACTCAGAATATTCCCTATTTGTTTCAATCGGTATTTTAGGAACATGCCTAAGTGTGTTCTCACACAAAAGTGTGGGCCATAAAGCCTCATATGGAGCATCCTCACCCCGACAAGGGACCTTCTGATGTGAACAGAGGGAGACCCTTCACCTTGCCATGGGTCTGTCCCTGCAGAGCTGGATCAGGCAGAGATCTGCTCCTGTGACTGAGGGGATTTCATCCTAATATCTCAGGGAAAAAAAAGCTAATTTTAGTGTCAGGAACTGGGCTATATTATACTCAATACCCAGAATGAGAAATGAACTTTACACCCATGTCATAAAGTTAATGATTGGGGGGAAAAGCAGGCACGTGAGTGACCCTATAAAAGTACCTATAGGGCCGGAGCGATAGCCCAGCGGGTAGGGCGTTTGCCTTGCAGCGGCCCGCCCATGCCGGCCAGGTTCGATCCCCGGCATCCCATATGGTCCCCCGAGCACCGCCAGGAGTAATTCCTGAGTGCAGAGCCAGGAGTAACTCCTGAGCATCGCCGGGTGTGACCCAAAAAGCAAAAAAAAAAAAAAAGTACCTATAAAAGCTTGCTGTTTACTCCCCTCCAAGTTCTCCTCAAACACGTGCCTTACTTACTAGTCTAAGTGATCTGCTTTCTCCACTCTAATGAAACCCAGGTCTTCTCCTAGACACTTACTTCCTCTCTGTCTTTAACATTTCACCTAAGTGAGTTTAATAACAATGATTTATGTCAATAATAAATAAGTAATAAAATAAAATATTCTAATTTCAATACCCTGTACTAAGCCTCACATCTTAATTCAGGGCTTGTGGGGAAAAAACCCAGATCACAGTGGCTGTGCTTCCCTGCATGTTCAGGCTCTAAAAACTCTCAAGAAATATAAAAAAAGTCTAAAAAGAATCATTATTGGGACTGGAGCGACAGGGCATTTGACTTGCACTAGGCCTACCCTGGTTTGATCCCCTGCTCCCAAATGTTCCTTGAGGACCTTCACGAATAATTCCTGAGTGCAGAGGAGAAGTAGCTGCTGAACAGTGCCGGGGTGGACCAACGCAAACTTCAACAAAAAAATAAAATAAGCATTGTCTCTAGGGTTCTAATTTATTGCTTTATTTTCACAGTATTCCACATGTAAAGTCCACCATGGTTTTCAGGCAATGTTGATTCTCTTTTTTTATTGTTTTGAATGGGAACATTTATGATGCGGTGACAATCATGAAAAAATCTTGACCTCTTTAAAAAGACAAGTTAGAATTTGTATTCCATGTTTTTTTTCCCCCAACCTTATAACCCAGTTCGTACTCAGAGCAGTAACAAAGCTGTTTCTAGCCTGGGTGGACCTTGGTAGCCACAGGCATGGTGGGTTACCCTGGTGGTCCCCAGCCCCATGTCACAAAAGGATCCAATCTTCAACTCCTAGCATTGAACTATTAGGGTCAGCTGGCCAAGAATTGCCAGAAGTGGCCAACACCTACCCTCAGTAATGGTCAGGAGCTTCTGGGCCACAACCAGAGACAAAACAATCAAATAATCAGAAAACTCAGAATTCGCTCCAAGGCTATTTTTCACTCACACCCCCTGTTGCTCTGCGAGGTTGGGACAGTGAGCACAGACACAGGAGTCTAACTATCACCAGGAACATTCCTGTGTCTCCTGGGTCCCAGACACACACTGGGGCACTAAAGCCCCCATCCACTGCTCCTATTCTGACACTACAGCCTGAAATCGCTCTCTCTCTCTCTCTCTCTCTCTCTCTCTCTCTCTCTCTCTCTCTCTCTCTCTCTCTCTCTCTCTCTCCTCCCTGCCCCTCCCTCTCCTCCACACGCAGCCCCACCACCTCTCCTCTCCCTCACTGATGGAGCCTGGAGTGTGGATTCTCTGGTCTCTTGTTCTGAACTCACACCCCGATCATGCTGCGTCACACAGGCTCTGTTTCTGCAGAGTCAGTACCAGGTTTCTCTCACATCCTGCCTGTTGCTGACCCAGTGTTTTAATCATCACCATTAATCTCTGTTGAGGGTCCCTTAGGTAATTTGATGGAGGGAAAAATAAGTACGTGATGGTTCAAAGTAGGGCAGATGAGGGCACTGAGAGGAGGATCTGCTGCACGAAGAGCCATGGCCATCGGGAGGGAGATCTCTCTGGCCAACTGCGGCGAGATGCAGTAAGTTGCCCAGGGAGTCCAGTCCAAGACCCTGAAGACTGGGAAGAAGTGGAGCTGCTTTGTCTGACAGAAGTATTAGAGGCCCCAGTCCAGTCTGATAACTGAGAGAAAACTGTCTTCTCTAGTGTCCAGGATGACTGCAGGGCGCCCCTGTACCTGCTACTGCATAGAAACAGAACAATCATCATCATCACGGACGCACTCGGGATATTCTGATTACTTTGGCATGTGTATGCCCTGCAGAGCTTGCAGGTCTGATGTTTAGTTTGGAATGTAGTTGCTGAATTCAGTGGTGTCACCACAGAACTGAACCAATACCTGGGTTTGCAGTTCAGGGACTTGCTTCAGTCCCCAGAATCCCATGAGCTTCCCACACCACTGAGCACTGCCGGGAGTGATTCCTGACACAGAGCCTGGAGTAAGGCCTGAGCACAGCGGAATGCAGCTAACCACAAATGTAAAAGATGCTGGATAGAGGGACCTTCGGGGAGAGGAGCACAAAAAGTCTCAGAGAATTTGATCCAGGCGAGTCAACCATTGGTTACCTCTGGACACATTCCCCTCAGTATCAATCAGAAAGAACCGTTTTAGGTGAAGGAATCCAAAAAGCATGGAAGACTGTCCACAGAGAAGAGACAGCATGGCCGAGGGAGTGAACTGCATAGAGCTTTCTGATGTGAAGAAAGAGTCCCCAACCTGAGGGTCAAGAGGAAGCTGTGAGCGTGTCCCTCAGGAATGCATTTGGACACAGACTGCAAACCACGGCCCCACAGGTTTCCTGCTGTTAACACACAACCTTTCCATTTGTCAGTGGTGACATTGAAGACCAATAAGAGCAGAACTCAGAGCACACAAAGTTCCCAAGCCTTCAGTTCCATGCCCAGAGGTAAACGCAAAGGAGTGTGCATAATTCCTCTGCATGACTTTGAGGCTGTGCTCCTTCAGAGCCTGTCCCTGGGCAAAGAGGCCAAAAGCAGCAAGAGGCAGAGCCCTGACTCTCAGAGGTGCAGAGGTCTTGCCCTTCTGGGCTCACACCAGGTCCCTTCTGGGTCCCAGGAGAGGAGCATGTTCCCTGATTGGTATCAGCAGCTGCCAGGAAAACCACCAAGGATCTTCATGTCTGATGGATCCAGTTTGTACCCTGGGATCCCTCCCCAGTTCAGCGGCAGTGGGTCGGGACAGATTTCACTCTCACCATCAGCAGCCTGGAGCCCAAAGATTCTGCCACTTACTACTGTCTTCAGTATGAAAATGCACCTCGCACAGTGATACACGCCAGGACATAAACTCCAGAGCTCAGCTGTGTGAGTCTGGGCTGCCCCAGCTGCTCCTCCTGCTGCCTCCCTGAGGAGTGTCAGATGCAGCCAGGCTGTGTGTGATGAAGACTCACATACAGTAGAAGGGACATGCTTAGTCTTTACACAGTTCCACTTACCGCAGCGGCACACACAAAAGGCATCTGCTGACTTTATTCATGGAGATTATTTTTCCTTAAAAAACATGGGTGACAGTGGCACTTAGAGTTCTTCCATGGGGAGACAGGCCACCTATAAAGTCTAGCAATCATTTAAAAATAATCTATTGTGTTCCCACGACCTAGTGTGAGGGCAAGTGTCCATCATAATGACTTCATACCAAAAGTGTTTCACAGAGTGTATTCACACTGCCAATGCTCTTTCTCATTGATCAGACGGAGAAACTACATCTGCTGGGCAGGTACCTGCAGAGTGTGAAGAAGGCGCTTACATCTTCTGGGAGATTGGAGCTTAATCTCACACTGAGAAAAAGAAACATTTCAGTGACAGAGATATGGTAATTTATATTCAACACTGTTGAATGTGAAATTAAGTTTAGGCCAAATGTGGAGAAATTAAAGTCTGAGAACAGTTGAAGCAGGTGAGAAATGTTGGACAATTCATTTAACCTGCATATCCCTGCTTCTTCCTGAAATGCTTTCAGAAATTACATGTATGACATCTCTATGGGTCTTAGTACTGACCTTAGGTCTGGTGACACACTTGTCTTTTTGGGTGCTTGGTCAACCATTAGTGATTTTGCTGTTATTTTTGATAAATTAATTATATATACATATATACATTATACATATATACAAATATACATATAAAACATTAAATTTTTATATACAACATATAAAAGGAGTGGATATGTGTAGAAAGAGAGTGAGAGAGGGAGTGAAAGAGAGAAGAGAGAGTATAGCCCCATCGATTCACGTTTGACATAACTCTGCTATGACTATAGACAGAAATGATAAACCATCACTCAATGATCAGTGAGATTCAGGAGGTGATTACATGGAGATGAACAGACACCAGGGAGCTCCTTATCCCCATAGGCACCCAACCAGGAGATGCTGTGTGGACGAGGGGAGAGAGGGGCTCCACTGACAGGAGGAGGATCTCCCCTGAAATAACCCTGCAGGCCCTTGACCTTCACTCCAGTTTCCGAGAGTGTAAGAGAGACATGAGAGAGGTGTCAGCACTCGGGGCTGTGTGTTCCTGTGAGGGAGCCTGATCTGAGGCTTCATAACCTGGCCCCCTCTAAGCAGATTCTGCCTCGAGGGCACCTCAGGCCAAGGGGGTCTTCACTCTTCTCCTCACCTCAACGGTCACTATTCCTAGTACTAGAAAAGGACACAAAACTCATTCTTAGTTAATTACTGAGAGTCTGGCATTACCTTGTAGGTGATTCACTTTCAGGCAGAGAAACAGTGTCCTGCAGACACAACCTCTTGGATACTAAGGAACTAAGGGGCCAAGGGAAGGTGTGGCAGGGAGAAGCAGGACTCCAGTGCTACATTATGAGAGAAAAAATAGCAACACTCCTGCAAACTTTCTCTTTACAAGGTTATGAAGCCCCTATCATACATTTTCTGTCAATTCTTTGTACAAAAACACTATGAATCGAATTCACTTGATCTAGAAAAGGCCATTACTAGTACTTGGCTCTAACAATATGAAACTTACGTTAACTGGCTAAAACATACATTAGAAAATTGTTGAAACTACAACTACCTTAATACTTGACACTTTGACTATTTGAAGTGGCAATTATCTCAGACTAGACATGTGGGAGATAGAGAACAACGTGGCAGATGTTTTCTTGAGGGTGATGTGGACACACTTTCACCAAACTCAAGTGTCTGAGGCACCGGAAGTCCATTCTTGTAAAGATAAAGCAGTAAAAACCAAAGCATTCCACGTAAAGCTGAAAAATAAAACTTCAGGTCAAGCATATAATACCTCACCAGTCAACCCCTAAAGTTCATTGTTCATCCTTTTGACAGAACATCTAACAGCCGCTGTGTTCATATGGAGGCTTCCCCTCTTTAGTATTACTCACACTGATGCTCCCACTCGTGTATTTGCATGTTGTCTGGAGGAGGACCATGTTGGAGTCTGACATAAAGGTCAGCTCTGCTCTTTCTTTCACTCACCAGGACTCCTCAGTTCAGCATCTCGCAATGAGGTTCCCTGCTCAGGTCCTGGGGCTGCTGCTCCTCTGGATCCTGGGTAAGGTCACAGAGGACATGAGTGATGGAAACAGTGAGGAGGGGAGTTTGGGGACCCTTTTGTGGTCTGTGTGTTGGGCAACACCTCTCTGATCTGATGCTTAGAGCCGAGAGTGAGATACACTCTGGAAGGATCAATAGCCTGTGCTCTGCAGAGATGAGCTAAGAAAGAGATGACAGAGCTGGTTTGAGGCGCTTTCTTAGTGCTAAACTGTTTCACATTCTCCTGGCAGATATTTGATGCATAAATATAAGCTGTTCAAGAAATGACAGTTGGGGAAGGAAGTATTTTGACAAAAATCATTGAAGAATAGAAACAATGGTGGGAACCATATTTTAATGGAATTTTCCATGATTTTCAATCTTTTTTTTTTTTGATCCAGAGGTGAAATTGTGCTGACCCAGTCTCCACTGGCTCTGTCTAAATTCCCTGGAGAATCTGTTTCCATATCCTGCAGGGCTAGTGAGAGCCTTGTACATAGTGATGGAAACACCTGAACTGGTACCGGGCAAGCTCCAAGGCACCTGATGTATCGAATTTCTAATAGAAACCCAGGAGTCCCAGACAGGTTCAGTGGCAGTGGGTCAGAGACAGATATCACTCTTCAAATTATCAGGGTGAAGCCCGAGGATGCTGGCATTTACTACTGCAATCAAGGTACAAAGATCCCTCGCACAGTGATTTAGCCCCAACCAAAAACCTCCCCTGCATGGCCTGCCATGACCCCACACGTGTTCTCTGCTGGTGAGCAGACAGCAGAGTCTCTGAGTCCTGTGAGAGGAAGGCGTTGGGGGGGTCTCAGGGGAGGAGGCTGAATCTGTGGGCTCTGGACCGTGAGGCCCCTGCTGAGCTGCAGATACCCCACATAGGGTTTGTCATGGGGGCAGCCCTTGTGTGGCAGACAACAGAGGTGTTGAGGGCATGTGTGAACCATGAGGGATGAGCTGCAGTGACCTGACAGCTATGGGAAGCCCGACAATGTCCTTCCTGCCTTACCTACATGTAAGAAAATTATCACCTCAGGCTCAAATCATTCACGCAATTTGTTGGAAAGATCCTATCGTATAATGGAATTTTCCATGTGCTATATAATCATTATAGCAAAGTGCCTCATGTGGGGTAAGGAGACAGTACAGCAGGACAGGAGCTTGCTGGCATGTGGGTGTCTTCTGTGGATATCAGGCACCCAGTACTGTTCCCCTGGAGTTTCCATAAACCAGAAGTAAACCTTAAACACTGTCAGTTATGGCACCAAAACACCAAACAAGCTATCAAAGAGATAAAAGCACTTCACAGCTCCCTCATCCCATGGCTCCCTTCCCCAGGCCTCTCACCTCCTCCTCCTGCCCCTCCAGGGCTTCTCCTCCATGTCCCTGATGGAGGCTCCCGTGTGTCTCTCCGACATCCCTGTCCTGAACTTACAGGCCCCTGTTCATGCTGCTTCTCACATGGTCCCTGATGCCTTCAGAGTTAGGGCCAGGTTTCCCTCATTCCTGCCCATAGTTCCCCCTAGTCTGACCCATTTCCATGGACTCTTATAGAGGACACTCTACGGGACAGAAGTCATGAGATGCAGAATGTAGTGGAGGAGTTTCTCTGACACTCGCTCACAGTCCTCTGAGAGCCGAATCCTTGTATCAGGTGGTACAAGTGGGGATTGCAGGGAAACTGCATCACTGAGTGCCCCATGGGATCTGCAATGGACTGAGGGTACTATGTCCTAGGACACAGACTCACCCTTTTCCCCTTGTGCTGCTCCTGTCTCACACGACACCTGGTGGACACTTTCCTGAGCTCAGCTCCAGAGAGGACCCATGTAAGGCTAAATGGGTCCTCTAGGAAAGCATAAACCTGCTGAGTCCCACGGTTCAGGAACCCCATGTCTCTCTGAGCCCAGAGCTGTGTCCAGCTCCCACTGGCTCTCAGAGACCCCTGTGAGGGACTTGCCCTTCATGATGCTTGGCAGGTGGAGAAGTACATGCAGGTTAAAGATAAAATCATACTTTGCGAAATCATCAATTTTCTACCTAGTCATATAGAAATCAAGAACCTAAAGCCCTTCTTACCCAAAGCATTATCCAATGAACAGACATTAATAGTTTGGGAGGAAAATCATGGATCCACGGCATAGGCAAGTTCCGGGCCCTGAGGAACAGACAACAGGACTTGCTGTAGGTGCATGTGGTGGGGCAGAGTTTGCGTTTGTCTCTGTGTGTTTCCCCATCTCTATACGCAGTGTTAACGCTTCAGTCCTAAGGAGGCCACAACTTCTTGTCCATGGCCAAGAGAGAGGGTGTCTATCCCGTATAGGAGCAACTCCCACAGGGCACGTTAGAGTTACCAACCATGTGATTTATCTGTATTGGTCTATGACAGCCCAGATAATTGACATGAGCATGGGATCGGTTCTTGATTAGCTAGTGGCTGCATGTTGTCTCCTATTGATTATTGCTTCCTATACACTCATGGTTACCTGGCATGCAGTCTACAACAGAGCTGAACAGTGTGTAGTGTAAGACATGGCTGCATTGAAGACAGGCTGCAGTCTTCAGCGATAGTAAACACAAATGTGAAGCCAGAACTGAGTTGCACATGTTGCATGGCAAGTCTCTCTATTGGGACCATTTTAAAACCAGTCACTCCCCACTGGGAGGAACCCAGAGACATGACAGAGCCAGGCAAACCACCCATGGCGCATTCAATATGCCAAAAACAGTAACAATAATGGACCTCATTACCAAGGAATGGAGACATTACTGGCACCCGCTCGAGCAAATCAGTGAACAACGGGAAGACAAGTGATACATGTGAAACACTCATTGGAAAAGCACCTGCACAATATAAAGACCAACATCAGTCTAAACCCAGGCATGTTAGTCTGATATAGAAAACATATTTCACATATGTGAGGCATTCGTGGATTCCTAAATCACCAAGAATGCATTAGAGGTCAAAATTGGTTAGACATTTACTTTGGGTGTCTCATACAATCAGAGGAAGAGACCTCATAAGTTTTGGTCTATAGATAATGACCATGAAGTTCAGTGGCACAGCTGCTCTGGTTCTCAGAGCTGGAAGTCATCTGGAAGTAGGAATGAGGCTGGATTCACCCTCTAGAGAGGAGACAGAGCCCTGTTTTCTACCATCCTACCCCCCATTATTCTAGTAGCTCTCATCTCTTGAACATTCCTGCCATTCAAATATGAACTCTATGATGTCTCATCCTATGTGTGAATATATATATATATATGTATATATATATATACATATATATATATATATATATAGTTACCTGTGTCTGACTGACATCACATCTGACTCCTGGCCAGCTGTTAGTGATTTCTCCTCTGTTAGTTGACCAGTTTATTGAGGATACAAATTAATTTGTGCTTACCACACAGAGTTCTGGGACATTGTCCAGTAGCAAAAACCTCAGGTCAGGGCAGTGTCCTGAGCCGAGCAGTATAGGTGTTGAGATACACAACCGGGCACGCCAATATGTAACCAAATGCAGCATAAGTGGACTCCAGAAAGGCTAGAATAAACAATTTAGAGTCTTTGAGATGTAGACAGCAACTCGCACCCCAAAACCACCAGGAAGTCTCCGACTTTATACTTCAAGTTTCCTGCAGATTGTCTCTGTGAAACACCCTTTGAATGACGCTGTGCTCTCTTACTATACTGAAGGTCTCGCCTGCTTAAACAATGGTTCACATGTTGGATCCCAGAGTAGGGGAGCAACACCGCATTGAATATGTGGCTGCTGTGACCTCACGGGGGCTGCCCAGACCTCCCTAAGCTTGGACAGTCCTTGTATGTTTTGTTGGTCTCCTCCTGTGTCTGTCTCACTAGATGCGACCAAGCCCTGAATGACAGAGGTTGAGGTTGTCAATCTGACTGGCTTTAGTGAGACAAATTTCAAAATAGTCTGGGTGGTGACAGCCTTCGCAGTAACTGTTTCAAACATTGAAGAAAGTCTTACTTTGCCAGGATCACAGGGACCACATGAAGCCTATTATTTTGCTTTACCACATTATGGCCACTAGATGGCAGACAGACCCCATAAGCGTCGAGGGAGACCCTGGATCTGAGAGAATGAGACAGTAACATCTCTGGCAGCAGGGAGAGGGGCTGTACAGTGTGGTGGGAATGTGGGAAAGCTGCTAGAGCCTGAGTTGTAGCAAGATTTTCACCATATTCTACTGTGAGACGTTTATCCTGCCTGTCTGCTATGGGCTGTTTGAAACAGAACTCTTTGGCACCATTGCAGCAACATGGGAAGATACCATCATTGACGACACTGATGAAGAATACAACCGACTGGTTCGGCACCTCCATGATTGTGCGAAGAATGCTGAGAGAGAGAAAGACACAAAAGGACACTTGTCTTCAGAAACTCTTGAGCTCATTCGCCAACGTGGCAAGGCACGAGCCTCAGGAGACAAAATGTTCAAAATGTTAACGTCCAAGCTTGCTAAACGGTGCAGAGAAGCAATAAAAGAAGACCTCAAAGACAGAAGAGCAGAAATACTGGAAGATGCAGCAGAAGCCGGGAAAAGCATTCGCACCGCCCGCCTGTCCTTCGCCAACTATAAGACCAAGATGACTGCCCTCCGACGCCCTGACGGATCTATCACATCTTCCAGAAAGGCAATGAGAAGATTATCCAGGACTTCTACTCAAATCTCTTTGATAGCCACATCCACCTGCCCACATACCAAATTCCACAGGATGGATATGTCATTCCCAACGTTCTCCCTTCTGAAATCCGACATGCCATCTCGTCGGTAAAGAAGGGAACAGCACCAGGCCCAGACAAAGTCAGACCCAAACACCTGAAGAATCTGCCGTCGGTACTCATCAATACACTAGCTCGGCTCTTCACACACTACCTAACCAAATGCAAGGTGCCCTCCCAATGGAAAACCAGCAGGACAGTTCTACTGTTCAAGAAGGGAGACATTCACGACATCGGCAACTATCGCCCCATCTGCCTGTTGTCTGTCATCTACAAGCTGTTTACACGAGTCATCCTGAATAGGAATAGCAGAACACTAGGTGAAGGACAACCATGCGAGCAAGCAGGCTTCCAGAAAGGATTCAGCACAATCGACCATATCCACACAGTAACCAAGCTCATTGAGGTTTGTAGGGAGTACAAGATGCCGCTCTGTCTCACGTTCATTGATTTACAGAAAGCCTTTGATTCTGTGGAGACTGAAGCAGTCATCAAAGCCCTAGCCAAACAGGGTGTTCAAACCCAATACATCAAGATCCTTCGTGAGTTGTATTACGGATTCACCACCAGGATCTCATCATTCTACAAAGAAGTGATCATTAATGTGAAAAGAGGGGTCCGACAGGGTGATACCATTTTACCAAAACTCTTCAGCGCCACCCTCGAGAACATCATGCAACAATTAGAATGGGAAGAAATGGGAGTGAAGATAGACGGCCGGCAACTACACCACCTCTACTTCGCTGATGACATCGTTCTAATAACACCAAACATTAGCCAAGCGGCACAAATGCTGGCTGACATCGACCGAGAATGTGGAAAGATCGGTCTACAGCTGAATCTAAAGAAAACAATGTTCATGAAGAATGAACTAGTTCCAGAGGCCCCATTCACTCTCAATGGAATAAACATCTCTGAATGCAGCAGTTATGTGTACCTAGGTCGAGAAATCAACATGATGAACAACCTAAAACCTGAGCTGCGCAGGAGAAAGAGAGCGGCATGGAATGCCTTCAAAGGCATTGAAGAAATAGCTGAAAGGACAAAGAACCTCCAGCTCCGGGCACATCTCTTTGACGCCACCGTTCTCCCTGCATTAACATACGCCTCAGAGACCTGGGCCCTACGAAAGCAGGATGAGAATGCTATTCGGGTCTCCTAGAGAGGAATCAAAAGAGCTATGCTTGGAATATCACACCTCACTCAAGTGAGAGAAGGAATCCAGAGTTCTGACCTCCATCGCTATTCCAGAATTAGGGACGCTGTCTCGTTTGCCAAGGCATCGAAAATCAGATGGGCTGGACCTGTAATGCAATTTGGAGACAACCTCTGGACTAGAGCCATTACCGACTGGATCCCACGGGATGTCAAAAGATCACGTGGCCGCCCACCTACAAGATGGTCAGACTTCCTTGTCAAGACCCTGAAGGAATGGTTTGAGGCTCTTCATATTCCTGAATCAACCAGATGCCATTGGGCTACATTGGCACGGGATAGGGTCCAATGGAAATGTTACTGGCACCCGCTCGAGGCAAATCGATGAATAACGGGATTCAAGTGATCAAGTGATCAAACAGTAATTCGACATCACTTCCTGTGCGACTCAGAGACAGAGCTGTAGATGCACTTAAGGTGAGATGAGGTCACAGGAGGTTATTAGATGGTGTCCAGAAGCAGGGATCCTCCCTCCGTCCCCATGGTGGACAGGCAGGAGAGGCCTGAGAGGACGAGGGGAGAGAGGGGCTCCTGCTGACAGGGGAGGGTCTCTCAGAGTGACCCCCGCTGGACTTGACCTTCTCTCTCCAGACTCCAGAGTGTGGCATCCTGGTGTGTGGTATGAGCCCCAGCCTGTGTGCTCCTGTGTGGGTACTCCACACCCTACACCTTCTAAGCAGGGCTCCTCAGGGACACGTCTCAGAAGTGTATGGGGGAGCTGCACTGTTCTCCTCACCTTCACGTGCAGCTGCCCCACTGCTGAGGAAAGGGCCTCAGGATTCATCCTTGGGTATTGGCTAACAGTGGACATTGCCTTGGAGATGAAGCTATTGAATATTCCTGTCCCCGAGAGATGCTGCCTTAGGAAGCGAGGGAGAAAGTGACTGACAGGGACACAGATGACAGGACAGAACATTCATGTGGACTGTCTTGGCACTAAATTGTGAACAGTGACCCCATACTTTGTGTGATCATTTGCCCTCTGCGCATCTCTGTCTTGTTTTCATGGCAATGTCTAACCAAAAATCAGGGACTGACTGATATTGACAGCCCAGAAAAAGCATGTACTGGGGCCCAGGGAGCCCTGGACCCACATGGCCCAGAGAACCTGTAGGTAAAGGCTTCACAGTTCCTAACACGGCATCACAATAGCTTTGAATCCACTGAGCTGCTCAGACCGGGTGGACGAGAAAGCTCAGAGTGACCACCACATCCACTGAGCACCGCATGAGTGCCCACAAGTAAATAAATTTGAAAAAAAATATACACCTTCCTTAAAAAATACAAAATTATAGAGGATATCAGAGACAAGGGAAACCTTGTTTGCCTCCGTTATAAGCTGAGTGGAACCAAAGGAGAGTGTCGATTCCTCAGCGTGCCTGTGATGGTGTGGTCTGACAGCGCCTTCCTTGGGGAAGAGAGAACAACAGGCTGTGTCCTGCCTCTACAGAGGACCCCCACAGCTCTTGAGTCACACTGGGGCTCTCCTGGGACCCTGGGAGGAGCATGTGCCCTAAGGGCAAAGTTCTGCTTCCCTGAGGGACCCAGACCCCTGACTCCCTGCAGCTTTGCTGGTCCCCACAAGACACTCCCCTGCCTGCCCAGTCTCCCCCCCATTTGCATGTCCTCAGAGTTCACTTCCTGGACACTCAATAACAGTCTGTGTGACCCTGCAGGGTCAGTCACCACGGTCAGACACAGAGTGGACATGAGGGTCCCTGTGCAGCTCCTCAGCTTCCTGCTGTTCTGGCTCCCGTGTAAGGAGGGAAACATGGATTGATACACTTTGCTCTGTCTGACTCTTCAGGGGTTTTATCTATCTTCTGACTAAGACAATGATGTGCACTGAATTTTTTTTTTTATTCTCAGGTGCCAGGTGTGCTATCCTGATGACCCAACCTCCATCTGTGTCTGCATCTCTGGGAGAGAAAGTCACCATCTCCTGCAAGGCCAATCAGAGCATTAGCAATTATTTAGCCTGGTATCAGCAGAAGCCAGGGAAAGCTCCCACACTCCTCATCTACAGGGCAACCAGTTTAGAAACAGGCGTCCCCCGCGGTTCAGCGGCAGCGGGTCTGGGAAAGATTTCACTCTCGCCATCAGTAGCCTGGAGCCTGAGGATGTTGCAACTTACTACTGTCAACAGGGCTATAATTCTTCCACAGTGATACACGCCATGACATAAACCCCAGAGCTCAGCTGTGTGAGGCTGGGCTGCCCCAGCTGCTCCTCCTGGGGCCTCCCCTGCTGAGAGTGTCAGATGCAGCCAGGCTGAGTGTGATGGAAGCTTCTGGTACAAGCAATAAGGGATCTTTTGTCTTCATTATCACCATCTCATCCCAGCAGCTACAGCACGACAATAGATCTGCTAATGTTTTAACCAAGATTCTTTTTTTTCCTTTTGCTTTATGGGTCACACCCAGTAATTCTCAGGGGTTACTCCTGGATATTCAGTCAGGAATTACTCCGCTGCGGTTCTCGAGGGATATAGGTAATGCCAGGGAGCGAACCTTGGTAGGCCATATGCAAGGCAAACACTATTGTTCAGCCCACTTAATTGGAAATTCTTTTCCCTAGGGTCCAACCAATAGTACTTCAGGTATGGCATTTGCCTTCCACTCCACTGACCCTGCTTTTAGTTTTTTTTTAATATTTTATTATACCACCGTGAGATATACAATTACAAAGAACCTCAAGTTTGGGTTTCAGTCATACAGTGTTCCAGCACCATTCCCCCCCACTAGTTCTCTTTCCCACTGCCAATGTCTCCAATTCCCTCCCATCCCCTCCCCTACATCTATGGCAGTTTCTTTAACTCTTCTTTCTCCCTCTCTCTCTCTCTCTTTCTCTCTCTTTCATTCTTTACACATTATGGAGTGCAATACATACATTTAGAGGTTATCATGTGTTTCTTTTTGCTTACATCAATGCTCAGTTCTTGGCTTGTATTATCATTTTCAATGATTATTAGCATGCTGTTCCCTTCTCTGTCTTACCGACCCCTGATTCCCACACTTTTGTGGTAGATTCCACTTGTTGATAAGAACTCTTTATTCATGTTTTGCCTCACCTTGGATATTGGTATCATAATATATATGTGTATATATACATATGTATATTCACGTTATGCAAATAAATGCAGTCATTCTAGATCTGTTTCATCCTTCTGGCTAATTTCACTTAACATAGTCCTATCTATTTCAATTCATTTATAGGCAAATGTCATAACTTCATTTTTCCTAGCAGCTGCGTAGTATTCCATTGTCTAGATGTACTACAGTTTCTTTATCCACACTGACCCTGCTTTTATCCCAGGAATCCCTTATGGTCACCTCAGCACTGCAAAGAGTAATTCCTGAGTACAAAAACAGAAGTAATCCCTAAGCATTGCAGTGTGTGACCCTAAAAAACCCAAAATAGAAGGGAAAAAAGGAAAGAAATTTTCTTCAAGAATGCTGGTGAAAGTGTCATACAGAGTTCATGCAGGGACAATCACTTTAGATGGCCCAGAAACCAGTGCATTAATAGGTATTTTTAAATCATAATGAAGTCAGTGCAATAGCACAGCAGGAAAGTCCTGGTGGTGCTCGGGGACTGTTTATTTTCTCTATAAGGAAGTGTGAGCCCCCAGCTCACACTTTTTCTCTATAAGTAGAAAATAAACAGGCAAACATTATCTTTATCTACCAAAGGTGATTAGCCCCTCTACACTAAGGGAGGGGGCTTACATTTTTCTGTCAAGCATTTTGCACGGACACATTAGGGAATTCATTTCACTAAATGAAGGCAAAGGCAATTTGTAGTATTTGGTTCAAGAATATGAACCTTATGATAATCTGATAACAACAGATAGCAGAAAATTATTGATCCCCTGGAATGTCTTAAAATCTGAGACTTTGAATATCTGAAATGGGAACTCTCTAGAAGACATGTGGGAAGACAGAGAAAAAACGTAACAAACTTTCTCATCAGGATGATGTGACACATTGTCACACGGCTGGTCTATCTGATGCACCATAAAGCTATAATTTGTTCAACTTAAAGCAGTAAAAACCCATGAACTCCACAAAAGATTGAAAATAAAAAATTCAGCTTCAGCATCTCCTTTCTAGTCAATGCCTAGAGTACATTTTCAATTTTCCACAGAATATAAATCAGTCACTTTGCTCACAGGAGTGGCCCCTCTTTTAGCATGTTTTCACACAGATGCACCCACCCGTGTATTTGCATGTTGTGCCGGGAGGACCATGCTGGAGTCTGACATAAAGGTCAGCTCTGCTCTTGCTTTCACTCACCAGGACTCCTCAGTTCAGCGTCTCGCAATGAGGTTCCCTGCTCAGGTCCTGGGGCTGCTGCTCCTCTGGATCCCGGGTAAGGTCACAGAGGACATGAGCGATGGGAACAGTGAGGAGGGGAGTGTGGAGACCCTTGCATGCTCTGTCTGTGTGTGGGATGACATCTCTCTGGTCTGATTCTTAGAGCTGAGAGAGTGATACCCATTCTGGAAAGAACAAGGACCTGTGCTCTGCAGAGATGAGTCAAAAAAAGAGATGACAACACAGGTTCGAGGCTGCTTTCTTACTGCTAATCTATTTCACATTCTCCTGGCATAGATTTGATGCATGAATATAAGCTGTTCAAGAAATGACAGTAGGGAAGGGCATATTTTGACAAAAATCAGAATGAATGCAAACAATGGTGACAATAATATTTCAATGGAATTTTCCATAATTTTTATGCTTTTTTTTAGGATCCATAAGTGATGTTGTGCTGACCCAGACTCCACTGGCTATGTTTAAATTCCCTGGACAATCTGTCTCCATCTCCTGCAGGGCTGCTGAGAGCCTTGTTTATAGTAATGGAAACACCTACCTGAACTGGCTCCATCAGAAGCCTGTGCAACCTCCAAGGCGCCTGATCCAAAAATTTCTAACAGAGACCCAGGGGTCCCAGACAGGTTCAGTGGCAGTGGGTCAAAGACAGATTTCACTCTTCAAATTAGCAGACTCGAGACCAATGATGCTGGCATTTACTACTGCAATCAAGCTACAAAGATCCCTCACACAGTGATAAAGGCCCGACCAAAAACCTCCCTCGTGGTGCCGGAGCGATAGTCCAGTGGGTAGGGTGTTTGCCTTGCATGCGGCCGATTCGGGTTCAATCCTCCACATCCCATATGGTCCCCCCAAGCATTGCCGGGTGTGACCCCAAAAGAAAAAATAATAAACACCTCCCTGATGGCCTGCCCGGACCCCACACGTGTTCTCTGCTGATGAGCAGACAGCAGAGTCTCTGAGTCCTGTGAGAGGAAGGCGTTGGGTGTCTCAGGGGAGGAGGCTGCAGCTGTGGGCTCTGGACCATGAGGCCCTTGCAGCGCACAGTCCCCACTAGTATGACCCATTTCCATGGACTCCTGTGCAGGAAGCTCTTAGGGTTCAGGTCATAGTATAGAATGTGGAGTAGGAGTTTCTCTGACTGTGCTCGTTGGGGCAGACACAGTCCTCTGAGAGGAAAATCCTTGTAGTGGGTGGGACAATGGGACAGGCAGGGAACCTTCCTCACTGGGGGTCACATGGGAAGCTGGGGATGGGAATAGAGAGGTTTAGTTCTGGAACTAGGCTGACTCTGAGCCCCAGTGCTTTCAGACAAATCACCTGGTAGACACTGTCCCCGGAGCTCAGCTCTAGAGAGGACCCATGTCCTCTAGGTCTTCCCAATCCTGCTGAGTCCCAGAACTCCTGAACCCCCATGTCATTCAAACTCAGATGTAGTTCCAGCTCCCCAGGAGGTCACATAGAGGACCTGACCTTCGTGACACTGGGCTGGGTGGCAGGTGGGCCACAGCGCTGGGCACCTGTTGGTTAAATATGAAATCACACATTATATCAACTATCAATTTTACACCTAGTCATATAGAAATCAAAAGTAGTAATACCATTCTTACTCCCAAAGAAACATGCAATATATTCAGTAATTTTTTTATTATTACTTTATTACACCACTTTTAGATATTCAACTGCAAGATGCTCATGCCTGAGTTTTGGTTCTACAGTGTTTCAACACCCATCCCTCCACCCATGCCCATCTCCCATCACCAATTCCCCACCTCCCTCCCGCCTCTCGTAGCCCAACTACTTGGCGGGTTCTGTATATCTTTTCTCTCTTTCTCTCTATCTCTCCCTCCTGCCTACCTTTCCTACACAGCGTGGAATGCAGTACATTCCAGGACATAACTGTTTCCACTAGTTTGATGGACCATGGGGCCGCAAGTGTCTGCGTGACTTGGGGAGCCTCATGGTCAGATGAGCTAGGGGAGAGCTGAGTGCCAGTTCTCCTGGCTGTGTCTGAACTCTGCATGCTATGGCTGGTCGCTCAAGAGCATCTCCTGGGCTGGGCCACCGGGCTCTGGGACAAGATGGAGAGGGGAAAGGGGTGGCCTCAGCTCCATCTGATGAATTCCCAGTGACTTCTGCTTATGGGAGCCGCCTACCTGAACTCGAACTCCTTTACTCTGTTATTCTAGTCTTGAGGTCAGCGGCCCTCCTGGGTGGGCTCTGATGTGCTGCAACGTCCAGACAGGGAAAATGGCGGCTATTGTGGTGGGCGAAGTCTCATCCGGCTGCTTCTGGGACCCCCCAGAGGTGATGGGCCATAGATTCAGCAATCTTCTAGGAAGGAATTTATTCATCCTCAACAGCAAAGGCAACTCCCCCACCCTGTCAGAACAGACAGGACAATTTATTCCAAAGAATAGAGGGTGGACAAACTTTGCATTACAACAGTGTTTTTTCTCTCCCTCTCAGTAACACAATGGCAAAATGCAGACACCAAGGATGCCTACAGCTCCTTTCTTCTCCCACTAAGAGAGAGGGTCCTGCTCCCTGTTCAACATGCAGCTCATATAAAAACAGGTTACCGTTACCCAGATGTGATTTATCCATGTTGGTCTCTGACACCAAAGAGAGGTGACATGAACGTGGAACCGACTCTATGATTAACACCTGGAAGTGTGGTTGTCCAGTGTTGTTTATTGCTTCCTACAGACACATTGTGAGCTGGGACCGAGCAACAGAATTTTACGGTGTATAGTATAAGTCATAGCTGCATTTGAGAAATGGTTGCATAGTCTTAAACTACACTGAACTCAAGTGTTAAACTCTACTGTCTTGCCTGCTTGCTTTTCTATTCTCTCCGCTACAAGCCTTTGTAGAGTCAGTGACACACTGGAAAATCAGGATCACAATCTCGAGACCAAATTTTCTCTAGGACCTTCTGCATTCCAGCCCCTGTGTGCTGTTAACCTTACTGGCCTCTCAGCTCTGGGCCCTCCTCCCTGTTCCAGCATCACACCACGACACCTCATGTGATCACAGCACTGGCACTGACCTACGTTTACTGACACCCTCTGAACGTCTGATCACCTGACCTGTTAGTCATTGATCCTCTGCTGGGTGACTGGTTTATTAAGGATGTGAATCACTTTGTGATCTTCAGAGACTTGTGGGATATTGTCCCCTCATCATAAACCCCAAGGTCAGGAGAGTCCCCTGAGCAAAACATTTAGGTCTTAGAATATATGACTGTTCAAACAAAAATGCTCCCGAAGGCACCACAAGTGCTGCCAGAACAGGATAGGACAAAACTGTGTGTTTAGGGTGGTGGTGAGCTGTAGAGGGCAACAAACTCAAAACTAGATGAGAGAGTGACCACACTTCATACCTCAGGGTGCCGCTCACTGCCCCTGAGAGACCCCAGCTCTCATGCCCTCATGAATGAGGACGTGCTCACCAACTGTCCCTAATGTCTCATGACCTTAACATTGCTCAGGCTTTGGCTCCCAGGGTGGGGAGCCACAGAACATTGGGTAAATGGCTGCCTGTGAGCTTACTAGGGCAGCCCAGGTCACCCCTAAAGCCTGGACAGTCCTTGTATGTGATTGTTGGTCTCCTTGTTTGTGTCATTCTGTTTCTGACACCCGAGAGACGGAGGATGAATATGTCAAGCCGACTGTCATAATAAATTTTTACACACAGTCTGACTTGGTAACAGACTTTACAGTGTCCGTTCCCAAACTTGGGGAAAGTCTCACGGTTACCCCATGATCAGATGGACCAGCAGCACCTTACACCTACTAAGCTGCTGTATCATAAATGGACACTAGATGGCAACAGATCCCATAGTGACAAGAGAGACCCTAGATCTTAGAAATACCTTGAGAGGAGCAGGTCTGTTGTCAGCTGGGACAGTTGATTTTATGGCTGTGGTGGGAAGGATGAAGGCTCCTAGAGTGTGAGTTGTAGCGTGATTATCATCACTCCTCCTTGGGGACAGAGAAGTCCTCTCCTGCTGTTTGCTAGGGCTGGTCTGAGCACCCAGTCACTGCTCATAATTCAACTTAACTTCTGCTGTGACGTTTCAGAGAAAGAGCTGTAGAGACACTTCTGTAAACTGAGGACACAAGAGGGAAAAGTATATGTGTTAGGGAAGAAAAACGGCAGGCAGGCTCAATAAGCCACAGGGCTTCCATTTTGCTATGGAGAGTTACCGAGGGCTCGACATCACCCCCTTTTGGCCTTGGGAAGGACATCTGGGCAAAAGAAAAACAGCAGCCTATCAGCGGTATCTATGGGAACTGCTCGGGTGAGGGCAGGGCGTACTAACATTTAGAACATCCCAGAGACATATCAAAGAACTTGTCTGTGCAACTTAAGTTGTGTTTCTCCTTTAGTTATGTTTTTCTTTGATTTTTTGAACTTAAGTCGTGGGGATTATAATGCAAACAATGCCTGTATAATCTAAAGCTTCCCCTTACTCAGGGTCTTGACTTGGCTGGCCTGCATGCCTAAGAGCTTGACCCCAGCTAGCTGGCTTAATAAACTCCTCTTGCCTTTTGCATTACTGGCTGGTTTCTTTGTGATTCCTAAGAACTTGCGACTCCAGACCTTAACAATATGGAAGTACAGAGAGACACAGGGACCCCCTCTATCTCTACAGCACCACCAGGAGAGGCCTGAGAGGACAGGGAGAGAGGGGCCTCTGCCGACAGGAGCAGGATCTCCCAGAAGTCACCCACATGGATGTCGACCAGCCTCCCAGTGTGTGAAAACCCTGTGTGTGAGGTGGGAGCCCGAGTGTGTTATGTGAGGGAGCCTGAGCTGAGGCCTCACACTGAGCACCCTCTGAGCAGGGTCTGTCTCAGGGCTCACGGCAGGTTTAGCTGATTCACCGTCACTGCTCTGACTGCTGAGGAAGGACTCAGGATTCATGCTCGGCTTATGGGCCTGATTTCTGATACTGCCTTATTGATGACACGTTTGGCTGCTATCTTTGCAGATCAGAAAAACTTCAGACTGCATGAGCAGCTTCCTAGGTACTGATATACGGGTGTCATCTTAGCTTGTCCACAGATATGTCAGTGTGGGCAGAGTGTGATCCCATCCAGTCTGCACTGACTGTTTCCCAGAGCAGAGTCCCTGTCACCTGCATGACCACACAGAGTGTGAGGAGCTTCTCATCGGGAGACCGGCCGAGCCCAGGATGGAGAGAACGTTTCCTACCTGACGTCTGTGGATCAGACCACCCAGGAGATCCCTGGCACCACAGTTTCCCTGAGCACCCATAGGGGAGTCTCTGAGAACCACCGGTATGAACACTGACAGCCACAGGCAGGTGGAGTGCCCTGGTGGTTCCCAGCACCAGAAGCCCAGAAAAGCGTCAGATCCTGAACTCTTAGCCTTGAGTTGTTTGACTTAACTGGCCAAGGATTGCTACATTGGCCAACACCAGCCCCCTGAACTGGTCCAGAACTTTTTAAAAGGATTTTATTGAATCACGTGAGACACATTGTTACAGAGCAGTTCCTGTTGGGTTTTAGTCATTTGATATTCCAACATCCATCACTCCACCTTGTATCTTTCCGGATACCAATGTCCCCAGTTTCCCTCCCACAACCCACCTTCTTCTCTGTCCCAGCTTGTGTCTATGGCAGGCATTCTCTTTCTCTCTCTCTTCCTCCTTCACTCTCCCTCTCTCTCTCGGCCCCTCCTTCTCTCTCACATTCACTCTCTCTCTCTCTCCTTGTGGGAATATGGTTTACAATTCAGACACTGAGTGGTTTTCAGCACACAGTTCTGCCCCAGTGATCATTTCCGACAACCTTTGTCCTGGCGGTCTGGTCTTTTTCATTGGACTTCTCGCACGCACTGAGGCAGGCTTCCTTGTAGACCAATTATGCTGGACCTTGATACTACTGTCCCTGGAGTTAGTCACATACTATGTGTTTATATCCAACAAATGAGTATAATAATTTTATGCCTGATCCTCTCCTCAGGGACTACTTCAGATAAGGATGAGTGATGTAGTTGGGGTCCGGAAGCCTAACTCTAGCTCACCTCACACAACACTGTCCTCCACAGAAGCCCAGAGTGCTCCTTCTTCTTGCATGAGCCCTCTCTTCACACCACAGTGATGCTGGTACCCCATGGTGCATCCTGCATCCTACACTGGTGTCTTCTCCTGTCTGTGAACTCTGACACCCGTGAGCATCTCCAAATCCACCTTCATGAGGTTTATCACCTCAGTCTACTTGAGACACAAAGTCCTTCCCCTGGTCCCCAAGAGACGCTGCCTTAGGAATAGCAGTGGACTGTGACTGACAGATACACAGGTGACAGGACAGAGCATTTACATGGACTCTCAGTCTTGGCACTAATTTATGAAAAGTAGCTAACACTTTGTGTGATCATTTCCCTCAGTATCTCTCTTCTGTATCCAATTGCCTTCCCCCACCCCAGCACTACAGGCTATGTAGGTTATCAGAAACTAGTTCTGGCTGGTTTTCATGGCAATTTTCACCTACAGATTTTCAGAGATTGGCAGGAGATTGACAGCACAGCAAAGTGTGTGCTGGGGCCAGGTTCGCGCCCAGGAGCCACATGGCCCAGAGCACCTGGAGGTAAAGGCTCCCAGTTCGCAGCATGCAGCAACACAATAGCTTTGAGTCCATGGGCCTCAGCATTGAGCTGCTCAGCCCACATGGACGAGAATGCTCAGGAAATCACCAGATCTACTGAAAGCATAAGTATCTACAAATTATTAAATTTTAAAAAACACAAAATTTTAAACCTTAAAAATGTAGAAAATTCTAGTGGATATCAGAGCCAAGAAAAAAAAACATTCTTTGCCTCAGTTATAAGCAGAGTGGAACCAAAGGAGAGTGTGGATTTCTTAGCATGCCTATGATGGTGGGGTCTGACAGGGCGTTTCCCGGGCAGAGAGAGCAAGAGGCTTTGTCCTAACCATCTCTAGAGGAGCCAGCACAGTTCTCAAGTCACACTGGGACATTCCTGAGTCCCCGAGGAGGACCATGTTCTCTGTGGGCAAAGTTCTGCTTCCCCAGAGGGACCCACACCCCTGACTTCCCAGCAGCTGAGCTGGTCCCCACTGACTCTCCCCCTCTGAAAACCAAACTGTCCAAGCCCCTCTGATTTGCATGGCCTCAGTTCTCACTTCCTGGACGCTCAATAATAATGTGTGTCACCCTGTGAGGTCAGTCTGGTCAGACACAGAGTGGACATGAGGGTCCCTGTGCAGCTCCTCAGCTTCCTGCTGCTCTGGCTCCCGGTAAGGAGGGAAACCAACGAGGGAGACTTGGCTGAGAGCTCCCTGGGCTTTAGGGACAAGGACAAGTGAAAATGGCCATGATGTTTGCTCATATTTTCAATTTCAGGTGCCAGGTGCGATATTCTGATGACCCAGCCTCCATCTGTGTCTGCATCTCTGGGAGAGAAAGTCACCATCTCCTGCAAGGCCAGTCAGGGCATTAGCAGTTGGTTAGCCTGGTTTCAGCAGAAGCCAGGGAAAGCTTCCAGACTCCTCATCTATAGGGCAACCAATTTACAAACAGGCATCCCCCGCGGTTCAGCGGCAGGGGGTCTGGGACAGATTTCACTCTCACCATCAGCAGCCTGGAGCCTGAAGATGCTGCCACTTACTACTGTCTACAGTATGATAAAACCCCACCCACAGTGATACACGCCATTACATAAACCCCAGAGATCAGCAGTGTGAGGCTGTGCTGCCCAGCTGCTCCTCCTGGGGCCTCCCTTTGCTGAGTGTGCCAGATGCAGCAAGGCTGTGCTGTGATAGAAGCGTCCGGTACAAGTTGAACAGACGTTTTAGTCTCCATAACTCACATCCTCATCCCCACAGCACCAATAGGAAATTAAATCTTCTGGTTTCATTTATGGAGATTGTTTTTCCTGAGGAATGTTGATGATAGTGTGATTCAGTGTTCATGTGGGAACAGTCACTCAGAATATTCCAAAACCTTTGTTTCAATCAGTATTTTAGGAACACGCTAAGTGTGTTCTCTCACCAAAGTATGGTTGCTGTTTGCGCCAAGCAGCCTCAACAGAGCGTCCTCACCCCGACAAGGAAACTTCTGCTGTGACCAGAGGGAGACCCTGCACCTTGCCGTGGGTCTGTCCCTGCAGAGCTGGACCAGGCAGAGATCTGCTCCTGTGACTGAGGGGATTTCTTTTCTTTTTTCTTTCTTTATTTATTTTTTATTTTTGGCGTTTAGTTTGCTCTTTCATTTTTTTTTAAATTTTTTATTTTTACAATTACAAAGATAGACAATTAAAAGTTCTTATTTGGGTTTTGGTCATACAGTGTTCCAGCACCCATCCCTCCACCAATGCCCATCTCCCACCACCAACGTCCCCGGTTCCCTCCCCCTTCCCCAGACCTCCTCCATGGCAGGTTATTTATTTCTTTCCCTTTCTCTCTCTTTCTCTTTTCCTTCCCTTGCAGACTATGGATGACAGAACATACATTAAAGGGTTGTCATGTGTATCTTTTTGCCTCTATTTAATGCTCAGTTCTAGGTTGGCATTAGTACCCTCGACAATTGTTAGCACACTGTTCTATTTTCTGTCTTACCTAGACTCTGACTCCCACACATTTGTGATAATTTCCACCTTTGACAAGACCTCCTGCCCGAGCCAGGGCAAGAGAGAAAGCAGGGATTGAGATATACCTCTTTGGCCCACCCAGGGGTCCCTGAACCCCAACTTTCCCTGCATCAATAGGGTCATTATGGAGGTCTCTGACTGCACCTGGCTGACCCCTTCATGCCACACAGGATGGTGGGTGCCCTGGTGTCAGAGCACCATAAACCCTCCACAGTTGCAGATCCTCAACACATGCTGAACTGTTTTGCTCAAGTGCCCAAGAATCGCCTAGTGGGACTAACACCTGCGCACTGGGCAGCAGCTTCCACACCACACCCTAACACACAAAATATCATATAACCAGAAAAATATATATAATGAGCTCCCTGGCTAATGTTCAGTTCCGTTATGTCCTGGTGCTCTGTCAGATTGGGACAGTGAGTGCAGACGCAGGACTCTCTCACCATTACCAGGAAAGTGCTCCAGGGCACAGACACCCACTTGGGCACTAACCCCCTACCCTTAACTCCTACTCTGAGGCATCTGTCATGTTGGGGTCTCTGACAGCAGCAAGACAAGGGACAGCTTGGATCTCTCTCTCTCTTTCTGTCTCTCTCTCTCTGTCTCTCTTGGTTTTTCTGTCTCTTTCTTTCTCTCTCCGTCTCTATTTCTCTTTGTCTCAGTCTCAATCTCTGTCTCTGTCTCTGTCTCTCTCTGTCTCCCTCTTTCTCTCCTCCCAGCCCATCCCCTCTTCTCCACACGCAGCCCTCCCACCTCTCCTCTGCCTCCTGTTGGATCCTGGAGTGTGGAGTCTCTGGTCTCCTGTGCTGAACTCACAGACCCCAGATCACGCTGCGTCACACAGACTCTGGTGCCTGCAGGGTCGGGCCCAGGTTTCTCTTACCTCCTGCCATTGCTGACTCACAGTTCTGATCATCTCAATCAATCTCTTGTTTGGGTGTACGTTACTAACTGTGTTGCAGGAAGCAGAGAGTAAGTAGGGGTGAATGGAAGTAGCCTCAGGAGGTCAGAGAAGGCCCAGTGAGAGCAGGATCTGGCTGCATGAAGAGCCCTGATGGCGGGTGGGGAGATCTTTACTGCCCAGTCAGGCTGAGGCAGCAAATGGCCCTGAAGGATCCAGCCCTGGGCCCCGCAGAAGGGGAGCCCCGGAAGCTGCTCCTGTGGGGCAGAAGAACCAGGGGAGGCCCAGACTTAGGCTGATCCTGGAGAGGAAACATCTCCTCTAGGGTCTGTGACCGCTGCAAGGTGCCCCCTGTACCTGCCACTTTATAGGAAAAGGACAAAAAATCTCAGATGTCTCCGGGTAATCTGATACCTTTGGCGAGTGTAGTCTCCATGGGCCAGCAGAGCATGGATCTGCTTTGAACTCTAGGTGCTGAATTCAGTGGTGGGGAGACCTCAGGGCTGTGAAGCAATAGCTGGGTTTGAAATTCAGGATTTCTCCAGAATAAAGAATCAATGACAGTGTGGGGTGGTCGGCACCTCTCGGAACCTGCAGCTCACTCATCTCACACGGCTTCCCAGAGTGACGAGTCTCCTGTGAGGATTCTCTCTTCACACCACAGTAGCCCGACCACACCATGGGGCACTCTGCATCCAACAGGTGTCCCTCCACTGGACGTGAACTCTGATACCTGGGGGTGTCCTCCTGCCCCTTCCTGTGGGTTATCACCTCAGTCTTCCTGAGACGCCAAGTCCTGCACCTGATCCCCGAGAGACGCTGCCTTAGGAATAGAGGGAGACCGTGACTGACAGGTACAGGGTGACGGAACAGAGCATTCCCGTGGACTCTCTGTCTTGGCACAAAGCTGTGAACAGTGTGATCACTTTGTGTGATCTTTTTCCCTCTGTGCATCTCCATCTTGTTTTCATGGCAATGTCTAACCCCAAAATCTCAGGGACTGGCTGGAGATTGACAGCCCAGCAAAGCATGTGCTGGGGCCCAGGTTAGAGCCCAGGAACCACACGGCCCAGAGCACCTGTAGGTAAAGGCTTCACAGTTCCAGCACGGCACCACAATAGCTTTGAATCCATTGAGATGTTCAGCCCGGTTGGACGAGAATGCTTAGAGTGACCACCACATCCACTGACACTGCATGAGTGCCCACAAGTAAATAAATTTTATAAAGCAAAAATTCAAACCTTAAAAAATGTATAAGTTATAGAGGATAGCAGAGTCAACAGAAACCTTGTTTGCCTCTGTTATAAGCAGAGTGGAACCAAAGGAGAGAGTCCATTCCTCAGCGTGCCTGTGACCCGGTGGTGTGACAGCGCCTTCCTTGGGGAAGAGAGAACAGGCCGTGTCCTGACGTCTAAGACCCACCACAGCTCTTGAGTCACACTGGGGCTCTCCTGGGTCCCCGGGGAGGGAGCATGTGCCCTAAGGGCAAAGTTCAGCTTCCCCAGAGGGACCCAGACCCCTGACTTCCTGCAGCTGTGCTGGTCCCCACAAGACAATCCCCCTGCCTGCCCAAACCCCCTCATTTGCATGTCCCCAGAGTTCACTTTCTGGACACTCAATAACAGTCTGTGTGACTCTGCAGGGTCAGTCACGGTCAGACACAGAGTGGACATGAGGGTCCCTGTGCAGCTCCTCAGCTTCCTGCTGCTCTGGCTCCTGGGTAAGGAGGAAACGCAAATTTACAACTTTGCTGTGTCTGACTCTTCAGGAACTTTCTCTATCTTCTGACTAGACAATGATGTGCACTGGCTTTTTTTTTTTTTCAGGTGCCAGGTGCGATATCCTGATGACCCAGCCTCCATCTGTGCCTGCATCTCTGGGAGAGAAAGTCACCATCTCCTGCAAGGCCAGTCAGGGCATTAGCGATTATGTAGCCTGGTATCAGCAGAAGCCAGGGAAAGCTCCCAGACTCCTCATCTATTGGGCAACCAGTTTAGAAACAGGCGTCCCCCGCGGTTCAGCGGTAGCGGGGCTGGGACAGATTTCAGTCTCACCATCAGCAGCCTGGAGCCTGAAGATGTTGCCACTTACTACTGTCAACAGTATAACAATTACCCACCCACAGTGATACACGCCAGGACATAAACCCCAGAGCTCAGCTGTGTGAGGCTGGGCTGCCCCAGCTGCTCCTCCTGGGGCCTCCCCTGCTGAAAGTCTCAGATGCAGCCAGGCTGTGTGTGATGGAATGTTCTGGTACACGTAGGGGGATGTTTTTCTCTCCATTTGTACTTTCTCAACCCAGGATATCCAGCATGACAATAGATCTGCTGAGTTATTTTAATGAAATTACTTTCCCTTCCGGTCAGAGCAATAGTACAATTGTTCAGGCATTTCCTTTGCATGTAGCTGAACTGGTTAAATCCCCAGCACCCCACACGGTCCCCCCTAAACAACGAAGAGTAATTCCTGAGCGCAGAGCTAGGAATAAAACCTAGCATTGATAAATGTGACTAAAATACCAAATAAAAAGATGAAGAAAGGAAAGAAATTATTTTCCCTCAGGAATGCTGGTGACAGCATGATGCAGAGTTAATGCAGGAACAATTGCTTTAGGTTGTTCAGAAACAATTGTCCTCATAGATATTTTAAAGTCAGAATGAAGCTTTCTCACATCAAAGTGAGGGATGTGTGCACCGTTACGGCCTCGCACAGAGCATCCTCGCACAGCCAAGGACCCGTGGGAAAAGCGCAACTACCATGAGGTGCACCTGCAGAGCTTGTTGGGGCAGAGATGAGCTCCCGAAACTAGACGTATTTGAGGCTAACCTGCATTGAGTAAAAGTCAGTTCTAGTGACAGGAGTTTTGCACTGAGTCCCCTTGAATGTCCTTTATACCCCATTACATACAATGAAGTTGGGAGGAAACACAAGTAAAGTGAGAGATCACAAGAAAGAGGAAACTTTGACATTGTGTCCTTAGCTCATAGTCCTGCTTTCTCGGTCTTGTGAGTAAATAACAAGACCGAAATAACTGGACTTCCCTACCTGTACAAATTCTGAAAACTGTTAGTGAAGATAAATGGAAAATTATCATTATCTAAGGAAATTCCTTCTTAAGGACATGAAAAGTCCAGATCTTCATTCCGTGCTTTGTTTTCCTGCCCCCTCACCCAGGCTTACACTCAGAACCTTGGGAAACTGGTCCCAGTCCCTGGGCAGAAGGCACTAAGCCACTACTTCTTGCACCCTGGACACTGGCTCTGACTCCTCCAGACCCCCGAGCTCTGGCTCCAACTGAGAGCTGGAAAGTGGGTGATCATGGGAAGGTGCCTGTGATCCGGCAATGAGATGATGCCTTTGCTCAGCTGGTGCCGCTGTCACAGCCCTGCCTGGTGGAGCAGAACAAGTTTACTAGCAAGGTCTCAATAGACAAAATTAACACAGGAACCCACTGGGTTCAGTCAAAGTGATGCGTCTGAGAGCAGCAGAAAACAAGGATTTCTCCAAAGATCTGCCACGTGTAGCATCCACATGGACACATGTATCACACACAGTTGGTCGAACAGAATGGAAATAACCACCTAGACCTGTTGTCCTGGGGATGTGACTGGGCTTTACTGCCTGAAACTTTGCTATTGATATGGTCAAAGAGAGTGGAAAGTCTTCAATTAGACTAAACTTAATTTACTAAATTTTATAAGAAGGTCTACACATATGTACAAGGTATATTTGACAGGAAAAATCATTCTTGGAAATATTTATTCATAACTAGAGTTCCATTAGAGCAAAATAATCTACAGCCAGGAATTCAGATGAACTGGAATACAAGTTTATCACGTTGAGGCCCTGGTTTATTCCTGAAACCACAAATTAAACATGCTTTGGGCACTAATGGTTGAAACGTCACACTTGGTCACTCATGCAGCCATGTGGAGACCTCCGCAGTCCTGTCCACAGTCTGATGGCCCTGAGGTCTCCTCAATGGTGTAGTCACTGTGTGTCTCAGTGCTGGTCTGGAAGGTTCTGAAGGAGGCAGGATGCTGGCTGACAAGTTCCCTCAGGAGTCAGGAGCCCTCTGCTCCCCGACACTCCCGATGCTCACTGACCTTTCTCCTGCAGCTTCCTGCTCCTCCCTGAAATTCTCTCTGAAACTACACCCCAGCCATTTGAGAATGAATGAAACTAGAGCTTAGCTCTGGTGACACACATCTCTCCCAAATCCTGGGCCCCCGTTTGTGGTTACTTGCAAATACGTTAAACATTTTATTAAAAATAAGAATCAGTTGTTGGTGTTCTGACAGATTGTCCTGTGATGTGCATTAGAGCATCTGTTTCCAAGATTGATGCTGACTCTATAGAATCATAGGACAAACATTGAAACCATTTCAGCTGCTGTATCACACACAGCCACCAGATGGAGACAAACCACAGACTGACAAAGCAGAAAGCCTGGATCTTAGAAGTCCTGAACAGTGACTGAGTTAGTGCCACACTGACAACAGGGACATGGGTCCTGAGGCTATGAGGGGAAATGCATGGAAGGAGCTGTCAGAGGCTGAGTTTTATGGAAATGACCATATTCTTGCAGTGTGAGCAGAAGCCCATCAAAACCCGTCTGCTGGAAACGTTAGTGGAGTTTCCCCTGATCCACACCTCCCATTTTTTTTTTAAATTTAGCACACATACAAGTAGCATAATAAATTTAATTGTAGGAGACTACTGTTAAGAGAATAATGAAAATTCAGGTTCAGTACATGTGAATGGTTTCAACATTTTGTTTTGTTTTGTTTTTTTTAAATTTTTTTATTTTTACAATTATAAAGATATACAATTAAACAGTTCATATTTGGGTTTTGGTAATACAGTGTTCCAGCACCCATCCCGCCACCAGTGCCCATCTCCCCACCACCAACGTCGACGGTTCCCTTCCCTCTCCCCCAGCCCTGCTCCATGGCAGGTTCTTTATTTCTTTCCGTTTCTCTCTCTTTCTCTTTTCCTTCCCCTCCAGACTATGGATTACAGAACATACATTAAAGGGTTGTCATGTGTATGGTTTTGCCTCTATTTAATGCTCAGTTCTAGGTTGGCATTAGTACCCTCGACAATTGTTAGCACCCTGTTCCATTTTCTGTCTTACCTAGCCTCTGACTCCCACACGTTTGTGATAATTTTCATCTCTGACAAGACCTCCTGATATGTTTCACTTCACCTTGGATATTGGTATCTTAATATGTACATATATATTTATGTTATGCAGATAGATGCAGTCATTCTGTGTCTGTCTCTCTCCTCTGGCTAATTTCGCTCATCATAATCTTCTCCATGTCCATCCATTTATAGGCAAATTTTATAACTTCACTTTTCCTAATAGCTGCATAGTATTCCATTGTGTAGATGTATCAAAGCTTCTTTATCCAGTCATTGATTTTCGGGCACTCTGGTTGCTTCCAGATTCTGGCTATTGTGAATAATGCTGCTATGAACATAAAAGTAGGGATGGTGTTTCCACTGCGTATTTTTGGTTTCCCAGAGTAGATTCCCAGAAGTGGTATGGCTGGGTCAAATGGGGAGTTCAATTTCTAGTCTTTGGAGGAAAGTCCATATTGTTTTCCAGAAAGGCTGTACCAGCCGGCATTCCCACCAACAATGGATGAGTGTCCCCTTTTCCCCACATCCACGCCAGCACTTGTTGTTCTTGCTCTTTTGAATATGTGCCAGGCTCTGTGGTGTAAAGTGGTATCTCATTGTTGTTTTGATTTGCATCTCTCTGATGATTAGTGATGATGAGCATTTTTTCATATGTTTTTTTTTGCCATTCGAATTTCTTCCTTGCTGAAGTTTCTGTTCATTTCTTCTCCCCATTTTTTGATGGGGTTGTTTGTTTTCTTCTTGTAAAGTTCTACCAGTGCCTGATATATCCTGGATATTAACCCCTCATCAGATGGGTATTGGGTGAATATTCTTTCCCATTCTGTGGACTGCTTTTGTATCTTAGTCACTGTTTCTTTTGAGCTGCAGAAGCTTTTTAGTTTCATGTAGTCCCACATGTTTAACTTTTCTTCTAGTTGCTTTGTTAGTGATGTTTCACCTTTGAAGGTGTCTTTAGCTTCAATGTCGTGGAGGGTTTTTCCTATATTTTCTTCAATGTACTTTATGGATTCAAGTCTGATATTGAGATCTTTAATCCATTTTGATCTGATTTTTGTGCATGGTGTTAGACACAGGTCCAAATTCAATTTTTTTTACATGTTGCTGCCCAGTTGTCCCAACACCACTTGTTGAAGAAGCTTTCCTTACTCCATTTTAGACTTGTTGCACCTTTATCAAAGATTACATGATCATGTGTTTGAGGTTGGGTGTCAGGATACTAAATTCTATTCCATAGGTCCACAGGTCTGTTTTTTATTCCAATACCATGCTGTTTTAATTACTACTGCCTTGTAGTACAGTTTGAAGTTGGGAAAGGTGATGCCTCCCATCTTCTTTTTCCTGAGGATTGCTTTAGCTATCCGTGGGGTTTATTGTTCCATACAAATTTCAGGAGTATTTGGTCAATTTCTTTGAAGAATGCCATGGGTATCCTTATAGGGACTGCATTGAATCTGTACAGAGCTCTAGGGGGGTATTACCATTTTGACAATGTTGATTCTCCCCATCCATGAGCAGGGAATATGTTTCCATTTCCTTGTGTCCTCTTTTATCTCTTGGAGCAGTGTCTTGCAGTTTTCTTTGTGCAGGTCCTTTACACACTTGGGTAGGTTGATTCCTAGGTATTTGATTTTCTGTGGCACAATTGTGAATGGAATTGTTTTCCTTAATATCCCTTTCTACTCTTTCGTTATTTGTATATAGGAAAGCCACCGACTTTTGGGTGTTGATTTTGTATCCTGCCACTCTACTATATGCGTCTATTGTTTCTAGGAGTTTTTGGTAGAGAGTTTAGGGTTCTCTAGGTATAATATCATGTCATCTGCAAATAATGATAGCCTGACTTCTTCCTTGCCTATCTGGATGCCCTTGATGCCCTTTTCTTCTCTGATTGCTATGGCAAGTACTTCCAGTACTATATTGAATAAAAGAGGAGAGAGTTGGCAACCTTGTCTTGTCCCTGATCTCAGGGGAAGGCTTTCAACTTTTCCCCCATTGAGAATGATGCTCGCTGTGGGCTTTTGGTAGATAGCTGTAACTATCTTGAGGAAAGTCCCTTCAATTCCCATTTTCTGGGGGTTTTAATCATGAACGGTTGCTGGATCTTGTCAAATGCTTTCTCTGTGTCTATTGATAGGATCATATGGTTTTTATTTTTTCTCTTATTGATATGATGTATTATGTTGATTGACTTGCAAATGTTGAACCATCCTTGCATTCCCGGGATGAATCCTACTTGGTCATAATGTATAATCTTCTTGATGAGTCTTTGGATTCTGTTTGCTAGTATTTTGTTGAAGATCTTAGCATCCGTGTTCATCAGGGATATTGGTCTGTAGTTTTCTTTCTTTGTGTTGTCTCTCCCTGCTTTGGGTATCAGGGTGATATGTGCTTCTTAGAAGCTGTTTGGGAGTGTTTCTATTTCTTCTATTTCCTGGAAGAGCTTGAAAAGGACTGGCAGTAGGTCCTCCTTAAAGGTTTGGTAGAGTTCACTAGTGATTCCGTCTGGACCCGGGCTTTTGTGTTTGGGTAGACTTTTAATTACTGTTTCTATTTCATCAATGGTGATAGGCTTATTCAGTTATTGGAGGTCTTCTTGTTTCAGCCGTGGGAGGTTATAGCACTTCAGGAATTTATCCATTTCTTCTAGATTCTCATGTTTCTCGGCATACAGGCTCTCAAAGTAATCTCTGATGATCTTTTGGATTTCTGTGGTTTCTGTTGTGATGTCACCCTTTTTATTTCTGATTCTCTTTATTTGGGTTCTCCCTTTCCCTGTCCTTACAAGTCTTGCCAATGGTTTGTCAATCTTGTTTAATTTTTTTAAAAAAAACAGCTCTTGGTTTCATTAATCTTTTGGATTGTTTTTTTTGGTTTCCAACTCATTGATTTCCTCTCTAAGTTTTATTATTTCCTTTTTTTTCTGCCTGGGTTGGGCTCCTTTTGTTGGTCTTTTTCTAATATCTTCAGTTGTGTAGTCAGGTTATTTATGTGGGCCCTTTCTTGTTTCCTGATGAATGCTTGCAGAGCTATAAACTTCCCTCTTAACACGGCTTTTGCCGTGTCCCAAAGTTCTTATAGTCGGTGTCTTCATTTTCATTTGTTTCCAGAAATCTTTGGATTTCCTGTTTGATTTCTTCTATGACCCATTTGTTGTTCAGGAGTGAGCTGTTCAGTTTCCAGATGTTTGGTTTGACTCCCTGTTTCTGTGTACGGTTAACTTCCATTTTCAGTGCATCATGGTCTGAAAAGATAGCTGACACAATTTCTATCTTTTTTATTTTATTGAGGTATGCTTTGTGGCTCAGCATGTGGTCTATCTTGGAGAATGTTCCATGTGCATTAGAGAAAAATGTGTATTC